>JAUMHD010028212.1:80098-109991 GCA_032359135.1 Ulvella scutata
CCCCCCCCCCCCCCCCCCCCCCCCCCCCCCCCCCCCCCCGGTACTATATGTGTAGGCATTACTGTGTTAAGTACAACTAGCGTATGTGTGCATTGCATGGCAACACGGCACACACTCAACGGTGCATGCTCCCTCCCTACCAAGACACAATGCGCAAGTACGTAACATCAGTGACATCATGTTGAGATCAGAACCTTCATGTCTAGTCGACTGAACTTGGCTCCTCCCTCTCTCCCTCTTGGCAGGCTGGACCGAGGTTTCTTCGTGGCTTCTTGCTCCAGGTTTGTGAACTCGCTGTCAACGTGAGCACGGACCTGCAGTGCGAAACAGTGGATTTGCCTTTTGTGGCATGTATACAATGCCTTGACCTCCAGTTCACCAGGTGTGCACACCTGTTGGAATATTTCTGCCGTGCCTGTGAGCAAACGTCGGCCGATGTCAGCTATCGAGACACCATCGGCGTCTGACCTAGCTGGAGCAGGACGGTCTGAGCTCCTGTCAGTTGTGTCTGTCTGTGCAACAGCCAACCTGGTGCCAATGTCCTTTTCGAGCCCTGCTGTCTCGTTGCGAAGACCATCTTGGATCTCTTGCAACTCCTTCTTCCAGTCCGTCTCTACGATTGTGTTGACAAAAGTTGTGGTGTTCTTTTGCACGCTACCCAGGACAGACGCGCCCAGGCCCCAGAGAGAGAAAGCCCCTGCCCCCGAGCTGCACAAACGCCGACATGATGCCTTACCACGGTAAAAAATGTGGGTTTATAACATATGCTCGCTTGTAGACGCCGCCAAAACAGGCCCTAGAAACGATGCTGAGCAGGGATTCAACTGCCTGTGACTGTAAGTGCACACAGCCCCTGGTATGCGTTAAAATACACAGCGAAGAAGGGACAAACACGTGTGTTTCCTACGGCCAGGCATCTGTGTACATACTGACAACCGGAAGAGGGAAGGATTGAGACGACAGCAGCGTCCGGGCACAAACCATACAAACACGATGCACGCCTGTTGCTCAGTAACAATCGAACAATAATCAAAGTGACAGATCTCGAGGCACCTTGTCCCTTCTTCCCCTTCCCCTTGGTCTGGAAACTCGTCAGGATCTCCAGTGGACATCAGACAAATGAACCTGGGATAGAAGCAACTGAAAGTAAATGTACGAGCACGGAGCTGAGCAGCTCCTCAGCAGATACAGTGATGCGCGCACAAAAGAGACCTCGCAGGTCTCCTGCACAACCTTCCGACGTACAACTGAAGCTGAAGGGGCAGGGGTGTCAATTTATTGGCAAAATGACAGCGATTCACTTCCATGACGAGTTTCGCCACCCCAGACACAGCGTTTGATGGTACGCAGCATGCAGGTATGTCGATGACGAGTCATTTTGGCCCTCCATCATGCACACCACACACGGCGCACTCAACTTCCCAGTACGACAGCCACGAGCCCCCTTGAATTAAACTAAGATGTACGTTGTCTGTAGGAGAGCGCTGTCACATGACGTGCTTTTACGAAGTTGAGCCCAACATTCCTGCCAGAAACAAGCCGCCCCGCAAACAGTTCCGGCTCTTCGGGCTTCTTGCTGGCAGAAAATATGATACGTGGCAGATGCGCTACTTACTCGATGCTTGAGCGTCAACCAAGTCACATCATTCAACAAGTTTGCAAGTGGCATGCTCTGGTCATGTACACCCAGACACTCTGACAGGCTACCTGTCAACTGCTTCCCGCTAAAGAACACCTCGTCCAATGTACAATCCGATGCACCATTCCAGACAGGCAGCGCCTGTGAAGAACACACATGCGCATTTCCATATTCACAGCATTAGAATCGTTCACCGAAATTGACGAACCATGTCGTCTTCCCCGCATTGCAGTCCCTAGCGAGCTCCAGCCTTGTGATCCCCAGCTTGATGCCCACCCCAACAGACGACCCCCGGCCAGCACGACGGTACACCTCTCGAGGCGCCCCCAGCAGCTCAAACGCACTGCCTAGATCTCTCGCATTCTCTGCAAACGCAAACGCCTGGGTCCTGAGGAACGGTACCGGCACGCGGAGCTCTGCACAGGTCTCCAGATAGCTTCTAGCGGGGCCCAGCTCGCCCAGCGAGTATCCTCGACAGCTGTGCGGGCCTCCCAGCACATGGTAGTCATAAGAAGCTATGGGCCCCACACAGTTGCCATGCTTTCCGTGCAGCACCAGAATGAGCGGCGCCAGCATGGAAGACGATGAGGGAGTTGTGAGCTTCAGGAAACGGGTCAGAGCCACTTGGTACCTGCAGGCACAGCACTGCTGCTTGACACGTCGCAAGTACCTAGACATGCAACCCAAAACAACAAGACGGACAGGATACATCAAATAATGAGCCAGAGTAACCGAAACTCTGATCAGGAATGTCACTGACAGCAGGAAGCTTGCCTGTTGAATAGACCGGTGCCAATCCCGATGCCTTGCTCCACAGTACCAACATCCCGGCTGCCCACAAGAGCACCATTGACGTTGAAAGTAGTGTCTCGGACAAGGTTCCCTTGGAGGGTCACAGTACGGTCCACTCCGGAGCCTGACAGAGTAGTAGGGGGCCCCTGCTGTGCCTCGTGCTTGCCGCCTGTGCCGTGCGTCACGAGCGCATTCGTGTCATCACGCGTCTTGATCTGCTGCGCAACAGCAGCAAACTGCGAAGAAGAGTGCCGCAACAGATTCTTGGCAAGCCCCACTTTCACCCCAGCTCGCTCAACCCACACCGGTGACACCTCCTGGCCCTGTGACCCTGCAGCCACTGTCACCCATTCAGCGCTCGCCCACCTCACCTGCGGGCAACCCCCCCGCAAACACACCCGGACAATCACAGCTTTCCCAAGCCTGAAGAGCACTTGAAAAAGGCAGTCCCGAAGCAGGGCAGGCGCACCTGTGAACACGCTGGAGAGCCGCCTCGCGTTGAACGCGTCCACCACCAGGTCCTCATCAGTGGACCGGCCAAACACAAACGGCTTTCTGTACTGCACGCGCGCAGACAAGTCATCGGTAGGGTGCAGGAAGTTGCTGCACATGAGCGACGCGGACATGTGGTCGCCAGCCTCGCGGAAGTTCCTGTCCTCGTACGTGACTGAGCCGCCAGGGATGACCGCGGCCGGCACAGGCAGCGGGAAGCGGCTGTGCACAGGAGCGAGCGCCCACTCCATGTCCAGGTCCATGGTCTTCACCGCTCTCTCTTTTAATAGCAGAGAAACATCCATTTGGTCCTCCACTCCTTGGATGAAGTCAGGAACCACTTGCGCGTTCTCAAATACCTGCGTTGCAAGCTTGTGCATGAGAGGGTGCACAACACTGCAGCAGGTGCTCTGCCACTGCTGCTGCTTATATATTTTCCAATTGTTGAAGAGTTTCTTGCTACTGGACCTTGGAAAGGCCTGAGGTGTTGTGTGGTGGGGTTGGTGGGTAGCATGATTGTGCGCAGAGGGAAGCAGAGTGCAAGATGAAAGCACACACCTGAAGGGTGAAGGCTTCTTGTAGGGCTTTGCGGCCATCAAACTGGCTGTAGTACTGCCCAGGCCGTAGTGAAACTGTCCTCAGCACCAGATCAACGGGTGTGTGGCCCCCATCCTCTTTCTCAACCATCTGATCATCGACATATCGCACGATCACGTTTCTGATCTTGGGCTCTGACACTGTGAGCACGATGTTGCCTGTATCTAGGCCGTCAAACGAGCCAAGCTGACAGTACGTGAAACCTCTGTCGAGATACCAGTTTTCAATCTCATTACGTACTGTTGTCAGCACCGCCAGGCCTGTTGGTTGGTTCGAATGGTACTTTTCAATCGCCTTCATGACCCGCTCTGACATGTCTGTTGGCAGCACTTTGGAGTTGAGTATCTTGAATGACTGAATTGTCGGGAAGAAGGTTTCGTTGAATGTGAATACAGCCCTCATGCGCTTACTCTTGGAGCCCTTCTTTAGGGGAACAATCTGCAAACGAGCGGCAGTTCATGATGCTAGCTTAAGATTCATACTTGGCGTTGCAGGGAATAGGCGATTGTATAGAGCACTAAGTAGACTGCAAATAAGCAGGATGGTATGTGGCGTCTGAAATGGTATGTGGAAGAAGCAGCTTCCATTACACACCTTCACTTCGACCTCCTTGAAAATGCCCATGTCCCTCAGATCATTCAAATCTTGATCTAGTTTAGATTTGGATACCCAGAAACCAGGCTGGCAGTTTAGGGAAGCAAACAGCTCCTTGGCTGTAGGGCAACCCCTGCCAACAGGCAGACCGTCCGCCTGAACATCCACACAAAAGAAGGAAGACTTGTCCATGCCCTCAGGAGGTCGCATATACTTGAGTTCATCTGCCAATTCTTTGTCATCAACATCAGACCCCTCCGTTTCCTTTGCGACAGGCCGTTCAGTCTCCTCCCGTTCTTCTTCCTCGTCCTCGTCGTCGTCATCATCATCGTCGTCGTCGTCGTCATCATCATCAGAATCATCATCGTCGTCGCCCTTCTGATCATCATCGTCGTCATCCGCTGCACGAGGCAGGTCGTCTTGCTTGAATTGGGTATGACATGTTGCAATGAGCAAACTCTTGCGTGGCAGCACGTGCGCACACAGGGCGTCGCCTAGGCAACTTAAAAGAACGCATATATAGCTGTCAGTTCTCATGGTGCAGTGGGAAGCATACTGCAACGGCCAGCAGGGAGGACGAGCGTACCAGCAAGAGCAATGGGGAGAATAGAGCTAAAGAAGCCGCCACCGCCTCCTCCAAAACCGTGTCCGAAGAAGCTGCCACCTCCACCGCCTCCTATTGCAGCAGGCACGATGGCAGGAGCCACAGTGCAGAGCGCCGCGAGTGCAAGTATGCCGAAGAGGCCGTTGTGGTGCAGGGTCTGGTTCAGCTCAGGCTCGTCATTTGAAGGTTGGGAAGCTTCGCCAGCGTGTGCAAAAACGCTGACAACACGATTCTGACATGCTCTGTTACTAGGACGCCTTAGCACAAAGGGTCGGACCTGCGCTGGAGCGCGAGATCTCACCGACGGCTGCAGTCGAAGAGGCGCCATCCTGAACAAATCCACACCCAAGCGCACAGGTGGCAAGCACTATCGAACATGATAAGGCTGCACTATGCTGTACTGTGGCTGTGCGCAACAACTGTAGGAGAACCGGCAGCCTTCTCCCTAATGCCCTCGCCGCATGCACAGCATCTCCACTCGTGCCCCAGTCGCGGTTCTGAGACAGCAAAGTTACCAAAAACACATCAGGTAGAACTGCTAACACCTCTCTGCTGTCGCAGCCAGCAGGTTTTGGAGGTATGCCTGTGGTCGGGAACGAATCCATCATGTAGTCTGCCATGACCTGATATTTGATCAAGCAGTCTTTCCGGGGGTTAGATGGACTTTCTGAAAGAACTTCATCATCCACATGGAGTTTACCCGTTATTTGGGGCAATTACCATTCGAGCAACTGGCTGTGCTGTACCACAGCCCGTGGACTTGCCTTGCAGTGCTGCGGTCGCTACCGAGCCTGTCCCAGCAGCTGGTACTTAGACTTTTGTTCTTGGACGAGCCTATTTCAGACTCGCTTCTGCGTGGCTTTGTCAAGCCCCAGTACACGGAAAAATGCTCCAAGAGTCTTGAGGTGCTCAAGCAGCTGCAGGTGTTACTGAAACATGACCACAACAGCTGGACTTTGGAGCCCACTTTCAGGTCAGCAACTTGATGAAATTGGTGCATACAAGTGTAGCGAGCTCACACCAATGTACACAACATGTGAGCTCTGGCTGGCTGTGCATACAGGGAACACCTGCGACAAGGAGTGATCAACCCCACATCTACAATTCAAGATAATCAGGAACTCGAGGCTCAAGTGGTCACGTTGGAAGATTGTACCGAGCATGCAGCGGCTCAGTGGCAGAAAGTGCTGCTTGCGCTTGTGGAAGGCAGAAATGCGCCTCTGCGCCCACACACAGACCTGCCTGGGCTGAGTATCCGGAAGCTATTCGTGGGGGCAGAGCTTCTGGATGAGATGGGAGAGCTCACGCAAGCTGGCTTCAAGTTTCTGTTCACTGACCTGTACAGTCAGCTGTGGCTGCTGCTGCGTCATTACCTCACACAATCTTCCCAGCAGGAAGGCACCCAACTTGCTAGCGCACTGAGCTTCCTCTTGCAGCTCTCATTCCGCCAGGTGCCGGTCCCAAGCACAGGTTCTCAAGCAGTTGCACTGTGCAGTGCAGGCACGCCACATTATCTCAGGGTCGCTGACACTTAAAGGATGCTCAAATGTTGGCAAACGTCATCCCTTTGATGGAAAAAAACTGGCCCCGTTTTCGGTACTGGGATATATGTTCATGACCTGTTGTGCAATTCAGGCATCGCAGCCACTGGATGTCAAGAGCCTGCTGCCTGAACAGATGAAAATAGGTGCACACATGGCAGCCTTAGGTATCTTGTACCCTTCAAGAATTGGAGATCAGCTGTTCTTGTGCCCAACTTTCATGGCTGAGATGCTATCCAGTGGCAAGCAGGCCAGTGCAGGCTCGACTGTCACGGGGTTCATTGTGGTAGAGACCAGCTTTCGTGTGTATGCATACACTACATCTCCTGTTCAGGTGTGCCCTGCAGTGGACCGTCATTTCGGAGCTGCTGTATTCAATTCATGGTGCACTTGTTGTAAACGTGATGGGAACCCGAAAGTTGCGTCCCAGAACGGCACCTGCTGCGGGCATCAGCGCATGCACCACAGTGATGTGCTGCGTTTCTCAAAAAACGTAGCAACTAGTACTAGCTTTGTGGGGCCCTTGTTGCGGCAGCAGTGCAGCTCGTTGGCTGCTGCTCTTGGTGCACAGCCCAGGGTGCACCTCATGCTGACATGCGAACAGTTCTTGGGCTGCACTGTCTGTGCAACATCAATGCCAGTGCATCGTCACGTATGCATGCTACGTGATCGTTGCTGAGGGACGCACGCATGCAGATTGCAGTGCTGCAGCTGTTTGCCAAGACAGAGTGCCTGCTGCCAAATATGTTTGTGGGTACACTGACAGGAAAATCGGTCACAGAGGCACTGAATCGATCCATCACCAGCCAGATGATCATCAAGTATCTGGAGGACCACAGGCACCCCAAGGTGGCCCACAGGCATCCAGTGCTTCCTGCGGCGGTCAAGGATCAGGTCAGTTGCTCGCGGCTGGGCCCAGATGCTAGATTTCTTGGGTTTGGCTGCGTTCCCTGTACACATGCACATGATGATTCATAGCTTGCTGCTGGCCAAAACACTGAAGTGGTGATCTAGACCACGCTGGTACACGCATCTGTATTTCCATGGTGTTTCATACATGGTATTTCAAATCGCTCTGCGTTCGTTCTGGTTGTCTGTTCTGTGTGTCAGCTAGTGAGCGAAGTGACATCTTCATGTGGTGTGATGGGTGCAGATGATGCTGTGGGAAAAGGAACTAAACCGCCTGCAATGCTCTCCGGCAGCGCTGTTTGCTGATATTGAAACTCCAGCGATGTTCGAGAAGGCTGTGGACAAGGCCAAGGCGCTGGGCTGCCACCTGTTCAGTGACAGCACCAGCAGGAGGCTTGTTGTAAGTGAGGACGGTGCACAGCCTATACGGAAGCATCTTCAGGCCATGAAACAAGGAATTTGAACGGAGTTGTAGGTCGTTTCGTGTCAGGGTGTACATGTTGTGTTGACTGACTAGTGCATGCATTAGCAAGGTGATTCTATAGAATTCTATGCTGGTAATAGTTTGGTACGAGAGCAGCTTCAGTAAGGTCGCCCCTTACCCTCATGCCTGAACAGAAATTGTGAAACTGGATCGCTGCAGCTGCTTTAGGGTCTCCAGTGTTGGGCCAGGTTGTACACTCACCGTTTCAAAATTTCTTCGGCACCGAATGCATCTCTGGGATCTGCACACACACCACTAAAACAGCTGCATTCAGATATACCTCTGTTCACGTCAAATTGGTCGTTCGCGTTGACTTGTTGACAACGGCGATGCATGCGTCCTTCAGCGCTGTTTGAACTTCGCTGGACTTCACTGGAATGTGATTCATCTGCACGAGGATATCCTACGCGACAGGCTAATTGTTTCCTTTTAGAACCTTTGTGCTCTTCAAGGGTCGCTGATTTTGGGAAACAGAAGGCCGGATGGAGATGCACAACGGTCGTCTCACGAATTCAATTGCTCTACTCGTCATCGCACATCCAGATGATGAGTGCATGTTTTTCGGTCCTCTTGTGCGCAGCTTGAGGGATGAGTACAATTGGCACGTTCTGTGCCTCTCCACAGGTGGTCGGTCCTCTTATGCTCTTGCACTGTGTGATGCTGGTGCATCCACCCTACGCCAGCGATGACTGCGGCAAATTCTTATATGATACCCTCAGGGATGTATGTGGTGTATGTCGTCCGCTGTTCCAGGCATTGCCCCAGGTATCCAGAACGCCTAGAGTGCACATAGAAATCTGAGTGATGTGAGTGAGCCTCGGGCAAGTATCGATGCAGAAAGATTCTACAGTTCCTGTGTAGGAAATGCGGATGGGCAAGGAAACCGAAGACGGCTGGAGCTGCAACGAGCTTGTTCAATTCTTCAGGTGCTTCACCAAAACAAGCTGTCCTTCTTGCCACATGTGCAATGAATTCTATCGCATTTCAGTAGCTGATGTACTTCTAGAGTTCTGTTTAACCCCTAGCGAGGTTGCCAAGCCTGAAGGAATCCGCAAGCGCACTGCAGTAGTGAGAGATGTAGGTGCCATCTCAGACCTAAGGGCTGTGCTACAGGCGCAAGTGCACGGCGTCATTGACGACAGGATGCTACAAGATGGCATGCAGACCAGCTGGGACCACCATAGAGTCCAGCAGTATGTAGCACAGGCAGTGGAGGAACTCAGGCCAACGCTGGTGTGTGCCAGTTAATCACTGACACCACCTTGCAGTCTGCCTTCTGCACCTCAAACATACAATATGTATGCACATGCACAGCATATGAGTTCCACGTCTTCCACTCCTGTGAGGGATGGGCAGAGTCACCATGCGGAACAGGAGCCCACCGAGGCAGGTGGCATGGTGCAGGTTGTGACATTCGATGAATTGGGGGTCTCCGGCCACCCCAACCACATTGCAGTACACTATGGTGTCAGACAGTGGTTCTCCAGCACTCCTGCGCCCTGCCGGCTGCGCTTCCTGGTGCGGACGCCCTCCCATGCATGATCATAGACACCTCTGTAGAGGCTCTGGGTTGCGCTGGGAGCGTGTGGGCATGGTTGCAGGCGCGGTGTGAGTCACATGTTGCCCTTGTCAGCAGCCTTCTCAACAAGTGTGCAAGTAAACGCATTAGAGCTGAACCTGTGAGTGCAGAGGACAGTGCCCACAGCAGTGAAGTTCTTGGGGCCGCTGCTGATGCTGCTGATATCATTTGCGAGGCTGTGCGGGGGCCTGAATGGCAGCGTCGCTCTCTCTGGCACTACAATTGTGGCCCAGAGCGCAGATCTGGCGGCTGTGAAGGAGGCCATGCAGGCACACGAGTCACAATATGTCTGGTGCGCTGCCCTCCTTGGCTTGCATTCCCTGCTGACTGTTTTCTGACTCTCACGTGGATATCCAGGGAGAGATTGTGACAGACTGGCCTGCTTTGTGTAGGTACCGGCGACTGTTCATTCACTTTTCAGTGTACACATTCTTGAATATTCTTAGGTCGGAACGCAAGAAAGAGCAATGACAGGAAAGGGATCGGTTGCAAGCGCCGGCGTGGCACAGGGTCAGCACCTGTGCACCTGCAGAACGTAGCAGCAATTGCTGGGGCACTTGCTGCATGGAGAGCTGCTGCGGGCCAGGAGGTTTTGTGCAGCGAATGACAGGAAACTACATTGGTAGAAATTTGTACACTGGGTGGGTCTGTATGTGACAACAGTACTGCTTTTAATCACCCATTGCCAGAGACCTGAGCATCCTCCAGTCCGCCACATGTGGACACCGAAGATGAGCAATTCAGGTACCCTGGGAGACTGGGTGTGTGTATGATGACACACAACGACTTCCCAGAACACACTCCTACACCTAACCCATCTACGTAACCCATCAACGTAACCCATCAACTTAACCAATCAACCTCACCCTTGCATTAATATTGTGTTCCTCGACCACGAATCGGAGTGCCTGTAGCAACGTTCCATTCTTCGCGAAGGTTCGGAGACCTTCATTCACTGCAGATGCAGAGGAAGGCACGTTTGGTTGCATGCTCCTGCTGGTGCACTTGGCAAGTTTAGTTCCTCTCTCTCTGTCTCTCGTTGCGACAGCGCTTGCCAAATTAGGGAAAGCAATGTTTCGAATTTCGCACAGCACGCCCAGCATGCAGAGTTGTTGTTCGCCCCAGCATGCTCGGTTGGATAGTATTCAATGACTGCTTCTTCACAGTGAAAGACGGCCACTGCATCTCGTTCTTGCAGCATATTGTTTCAGCCATCCAGTGTTGCGTACTGGTACCGGTGTGTAGCGCTGGACGGGTTACCGCGAGGTACCCGACACTCTGATACCTAGCCCTGTGCACCTGGCTGTGTGCAGTCACGTACTGGTTAGTCTTATATGGTCCGAAAGCTAAAATCGGTGCATGGTGTGGCCATGCTGCCAGCAGTGAACAGGCACGATGTCGTGATTGATGCCGCTGCATGTAAGAGGTTTCCTCTACGAGGGCACACCGTTACAGCGCATCAAGGCCTACTGTACGTGATAGGGGGCAAACTTAAAGGGTGCGCTTCAGCTTGTGCGCAATATGCAACGCTGAGGTCAAGGCAGCGATTGTGCTGGCAGTGTCCATCCCAAATATCCATCCCCGTTGGCCATCTGAAATAGAACAACGGTACATTTAACTAGTCCTGTTGTGCAGGGGTAAGGATGCCAGTTCCCACATTCACGTTTTGAGCTTGCCACATGTTCTGAACAAGAAGCCCGCTTTGAAGGCCAGCATAGAAGTCAGCTTCAGAATCTGGGACCACGCAGCTTGCGTGCTCGCACCCAGCGCTGTCATGCCACATGGGTGCATCTGTGTGATTGCGGGCAGGGCGGCTAACAAGCTAGGATTCAGCCAGCAGGCGTTCTTGATCAATCTCGATCCCAGTCGCTTCGATGTCCTGACCGTCCCTGTCAGGTGTGGCAACTGCCTGATACCCTGTACCACTCTCATGTTTTCTGTTCGTCGTGACACAGTAGCGTAACACACTGCAGGACTCAAACTGGTTGCACGCCCTTCGTGGTCAGGTCTGGATGTGCTCTGTTGCCCCATCCGCACAAGCCCAATGTTATTATCATGCATGGTGGGCGCACAGTACCTGGCATGGACTGTGGAAAGGCGCACACAACAACTAATGGCTCTCAAACAATCCTCTCGGACTGGCACGCGCTGACACTGAACTGCGACACAGTGCCAACATCAGCACGCTCAAAGACACTTGTACTGGAGTCCGCAGAGCTTCGGCGCGCCTCAAACCTGCAACAAACAGACCTCACAGCCTGCAAGCACTGTCTGTGGCCTGTGGGGGACAAGGCAGCAGGCAGCAAAGGGTCGTCGTTCCCGGCGCTGGTCTGTGGGGGCTCCGCAGCTCTGGAGCACCGGCCTCTGTCAACAGTCGATATTGACATCAACTCGACGTGTGTCAGCCTGCTGGACTCGTCAGCTGGCTCTGGATCCACCTCCAGCCTCGCTTCAGCTGTGTGCTGCGCCAACGTGCCGGGGTCCCAGGGCAGCCACGGCTTGTTCCTGGTGCCCATCCGCAAGCCGCAGCCTGCGGTGCTGGTGGTTGCGGTGGACGGTCAGGCTGGGGGCCAGCGCTTGTCAGTGGCGCAGCAGCGCACTCTGCCCCTGCCTGCATGCGACACCCTCATACCTCTGTGCGTGGCCAGCGCTGCTGCATCGTGCGCAGGCAGGTCGGACTCGGTTTGCGGCCAGGGGCACGGCCCTCGGAAGGAGCATGGTGTGGTGGTGGTGGCACAAGGGCAGACTGGGGACCAGCAGCCTGCGCTGTATGTCTGGTCAGACCCTTGGACGGGGGGAAAGGTCAGCACGCCGGCACTGCACCCTGCTGCCATGAGAGGTCAGGAGCCACATATCAGGTGAGGTTATACTATGTTGTACCTTCCTGTTTATCTGCACGACTTTTTGTTTCATGCACCCTGCGATAGCCCTACAGCACACCATAGCAAAAAATACAGTGCGGAAGATCGACGGGGTGATGTGGCCGTGTCGTAGCACTGAAGGTGAGTGCGGGTGACTGCAGCTCCTACACAGGTGACTACGCTCTACCAGACAGTGACCCCATACGAGTGGATGACCTGCAAGTTGCAGCCAAGGCTGCAAGCGACCGCGGCGGCCACCATGCTGTCAGTGCGCCTGCCACCACCTCGCGGAAGAGGAAGAGTGACACCACTGCAGCCATGGCCACCAAGAGGCGGCACATCAGCACACCGGCCCCGGCCACGGACCAGCAGGCTGGCCGTGCGCGCCCCACCTGGGCTGCAGGTAAGAAGGCCACCGCAGCACCTTTCGGCACCACAGCGTCAGAAATAAGAGCTGCCCAGCAGGAGCTGGATCTGGGTGATCATCGCGTCATTCAAGACACGCCCGAAGGAAGCATGTATGAAGATTTGGGCACAAGTTTAGTCTGGGGAGCAGACGAGGCCATGATGCGAAAGCCTCCCCAGCAATGCTGTAGTGACACGTTGCATGGCGCACCTACAGCAAAGCCTGGCTCCGTCATGATGCATCATTTGGAGGTGCAGCAGCTGCAGGAGCGGGCTCAGCTCACAGGCCGCCTAGAGTCAGAGGTTGCCAGCCTGCAGCAGACTCTGCAGGAGCATGTGCAGAATGCCAGCAAAGCAGGCGAGCATCTCGCAGCGCTGCGGCTTGAACTCGCAGAGCTGAAGGCCGCACTGGAGAGGGAGCAGGCCTGCAGCAAGGAGGCCCGTGCCTTCAAGGCCTCCGCGCTGCAGAGGGAGGAGGAGTATCAGAGAAGGCTGCAGGCTGCGGCGCAGCAGTCAGAGGAGCAAAGGACGCTGAAAGCAGAGGTTGCCGCGTTGCAGAGCAGCATGCGCGCTGTCGAGGGCAGCAGGGATGCACTGCACGCAAAGTCCGTTCAGCTGCAGAATGATATTTCACATGCGCAGTCCGCTTGGAACCGGGATGTGGCAGACCTGCAGTCACGATGTGGAGATCTATCCAAGGAGAAGGTCTGTTTCCTCATCAGAGCTGCTGTCTTTGGGTGCCTGGTTTAGGTTTGTGTGTGGCTGAAGAGGGAGAGAATCTGCTTGCACCTGTTGGGCAACTCGCAGCCGCTGCTGTGATGCATGCACGCAGTGCATGAATGAGACACGCACAGTGCAGTGACACACTTTCAGGCGATCTCCGCTGAACCAGATGTCGTTACAGATATGAGAGATTAGACCCCAGGGATTGAAAGTGTACTTGGCTGTTTCACCCCTAGTCAGTGCATCAGGGGTTCATCCCATCCGGTGTGTAGTGCCGGGTTTTTGGGCCATCTCGCTGATCGAATGTCACAGGGTTCGCCTGGCAGTACAAGCACCGATTCTGTTCTGTGGGCTCTGCAGGAGGACTGCAAAGCTCAGCAAAACAAGTTGCAGGAGCAGAACGATGCTCTGCAAGAGGAGTGCAGCAAGGCCCGTGCCGCTGGTGAGCAGCACCAGCAGCAGCTGGAGGCGTTGCGCAAGAAGCTGGATGGTGCAGGCAAAAAGCTCGACGAGGAGGAGCAGCGGCGCCTGCAGGAGGTCAAGGAGCTGCAGGTTGTCTGCTGCACCTTCGTCAATGATCTTGCGATGCGTGTCATCTGCATGCACTCCACAGTACGTGTGAATGGTGCGGTCTGGCAGAAAGCATTTGGTGCTGATCGGTGTGGTACTGCAGGAGCACCATGAGGGCCACGTGGCTGAGCTGGAGAACTGCCTGAGGCTGGAGAAGGTCAACCGCGACACCACTGGGGCTCGACATTCAGGCGAGATCCAGAAATACAAGGGCAAGCTGCTGTATCTTGAGGATGCTGCGAAGATGTGCCAGGTTGGTGACGAGCAGAGTGCATGTTGTGTTGCCCCAGCTGTGCTAGCACCTGCCGTGTTGCCGTCAGTTGCAGTGTCCTCTGTTCGAAGTGGTTCAATTTCGGCACCTGTGGGCTTGGTGTCTTGATTCACACTGTGCTTGATGCTTTGAGATGTACACACTGCCACTTGAGTCATGGGGCCGGCAGAGGTGGTGACCGCTGCATGCAAGAGCTGCTTGTGCTGTTCAGGAAGCATCAGAACTCGCAAGTAAGCGAGCAGAGGAGCAGGTGGAGCTGCTGAAGAAGTGCAAGGCAGAGCTAGAAGCTGCAGAGCAAGAAAATATGAAGCTACAAGGAGCGTGTGCTGCCCACGAAGAGTCCGCGAAGCAAGCCCAGGAAACCATGTCAGCTCTGCAAGAGGAAGTTGGAGAAGTTCGGTACGCACTGTGATCCGAACGTTTGTATTGATCCTGAAGTGTTAAGAGTGTATTGCGGTGGTTTCTATCCTTGTACTGCTGTCAGTGTTTTCCTGAATTCGCTTTGCTCAGGGTTGTCTGTTTCTTTGAATGTTCCCCAACTCCTGTTTGCAGATCGGAGCTCAGTGATCACAAGCAGAGACTTCGTGAAGCGCAGGCGCAACGTGATGAACACCGCCACACAATTGAAGACAAGAATGTGCAAATTGTGCAGCTGCAACAAGAAAAAGTGCAGCTTGTGGCCTTCCATGAACAAATGACACGAATAGCACAAGAGCGTCAGAACGCTATTGACGCCCTTTCTTCGTGCCAGGCCAGCATGTTAGCTGCACAGGTATGGCACGACCTCCAATGGACTCTCCTTTTGTCAGGCTGCAAGCATCACTGAGTTTCACAGTGTCAGCTGCTGCCCTCTCTGCACGATGGGTACTGAAGTCGGATGGTTACTGTTTGCAGAAGCACGAGTGCGAGGCCTTTTCCACATTAGCAGCAAAGCAGGCAGCAGTGCCACCATCCCACAACCCCACAGGAAACTGATGGGCAACAGAATGTGGCGCAGTTGACAGTTGTCATAGAGTGCCGAGCCATTATTCCCCATGAAGCGGCTCTTTCGTGACCTTAGATCTCAGAGATTTCCATGAGCAGTCCTCCTGCTTCTTATGTCAGCGCGATTCAACCCGATTTAAAGTGTACGATTATCTGACTGCAGTTGGTAACCTGTTATGTGCCTACGAAGCACTAGTTGCAGGAGATAAGAAATGATGTAAATCCTCTTCTTCATGGTGCAACAAAACCAGAAGAATTCCAGAGCATAGTTTGCTACAGCACAAGGCTTCAGTTTCCATCTAATTCGCAACGTCAACCCTTGAGTATAGCAGCTGAACATCAAGAATGTAAGATGGAATCTGAAAGCCATTGCAGACTCAGTCTACCAATATTCAGTTCTGCGACACACATCTACTTGGCGGGGTCTTCTCCCTTCGTGTTCTTGCTCAGCGCAAGTTTCTCTCCTAGCCTGCACAGAACCACTTGTCTAAGATGGAGCTGTCTGTGAGTTTGATTCTTGTGTTACTAAAAATTGCAAACTTTTTGCCCCGCAGTATTGGGCAACGCTTTGTGGATGTGCTTGCTGATTGTGTTTAGGAGGTATGCCTTCGGGCTGAGTGATGGATGGTTAGATTGCTGGTATGACCTTGTGGGATCTACTTCCTACAACTTGTCGAACAACGCACACATCATGGTCTCAAATACAAGCCAGCTATAGTTGCAAGCGCATCAGCAGACAACACGCACTCTTCTAGTTGCTTCAGAGATACACTTTCCTTGCCATCAAAGAGTTTCTTTACTGCAGCAGCCTCAGCCTCTGAACGATCTCCTCGCAGAAGCGTCATCGCTTTCATCAACTCATCCTTGGACACTACACCATCAGCATCTGTGTCCTGCAGACGAATGGGGGTGTCTTTTTATTTCGTTGTAGGTGCTGTCTATTGCGGTTGGTGTGCACTGCTTCAACTGCAAAGTACGTGCAAGCGATTTGAGGATGCCTGGTGCTTACCAGCAAATGCAACTTCTGCCCAATCTTGCTATCCGCTGCATCAAGCTCGGATTCTATCCTGATCAGCATGTTCTGGACGCTCGCTTGCATGCTCTCTGTGACGCTGTCCACCCGCTCCTCCGTGGGAGGCCGCACACCACTCACCTCCTTCTTCGCGCCTCCAAACTCCAAGTAGGAGCCTGCATGTGCTCACTGGGACCATTGACATGTTGCATCAACCTCAATGCCTTACAAACGTTATCATTACACCGAGAGAAGCAGCGAGAGTTGAGATTGGTGAAGCCTGTGGCATCACATGCTGTCTCGATCACCTGCTTGCTGAAACCATCAGCTCAAACGGCGCAGTAATGAGCTCAGGGATTCACTGTTCAATGATTGCTGTACAGAAGGTGATTTCAAATGATGCAAGCGATTCTGTGCAGGCAAACAGGTGCCAGACAGAAGAATGAGCTGCCCACACCACCACGGAGCTTCCCCATCTGGCTTTCCACTTCTCGAGAGGCCACCTCCATGAATAACGCTCGCTCCTGTGCAACACCGCTTGCGTGTGCGAGAGCCACGAGGGAAGATATCAAAGCACCCATCTTCTTCTCCTTTTCTCGGGCATCCTTGTACGCTCTCTGGTGCTCGTCTGTGACCCCAGTCTCCTCCTGTCTCTTCGAAATCGCATCTTGCACTGCCTCTGCAGCAGCTTTCCGCACCACCGCTTTGGCGGTTGCTTCAGCACTAGTTGTTAACACTTTTCCAAGCCGGGAGTGAGACGCCTGCAGCACGCCCCTGCTCACAAGCTGAGCATACTGCGCATAAAAGGATTCCAGCACACCCAATAACATGAAACCTTTGTGAATCATGCGCTCCCTGCGGTGTGCCCCAATAGCATGTGGGCCATGCTAGGCGACTGAGGTGAGCTCCGGATTGGGTTCTTCTTGTGTTTGTGGCCGGGAGAGTTCAAGCACAGTGGTGCTCGCAGTAAGAACCCGTACCTCCAGCGCCTCCCGGGCGTCCGACAGCTCCTTGAGGTTCTCCTCTTCGTTCTCCTCCTTGATCTCCTCCTCCTCGCGTTGCAAGTACTCCAGCCGCTTCTGCAGGCCCGTTGAGCTCTTGAAGCTTTCCATCTCCACACCCTCAATGGCCTCTTCAGGCAGCATATTGATGGTGTCTTTCAGGCTCTCCACAGTCTCAGAAGCAGAATCCTTTGCTGCATCTCCGGCACGTGCCCGCTTTGCAAGTGTCGTCATCTTGAACGCCCTGCTTAACAGCAGCAGCGAAGACGGAATGTTCCTGCATCACGCCTTGGAAAGCTTCATGCTGGAGCCATTGACATTGGTACTCCATGTTACAATGTGAACTGAAGCTCGGTTATACGAGCTAGAACACTGATGCAGGCCGCACCTATCCAGAGACAGCTCGATCCACTCTTGTAGCTGCTTCCTCAGCAAGCTCGTGCACCCTCTACCAAATGGTGCTGGCATGCCACGAGCACGGGCTGCAGACCTCATTTCATCGTCTGTGAGATTCTCGATACCCTCTGACTTGATCTCGATGTCATCTGCCCTGATCTCCACCAGATGAGCTTGCAGCCTGGTCCTCAGGATGGCTTCTGTGCTTGGCATGGTTGGTAGTGACAAGAACTGCACTTGCCACCTCACTCAACAACCTGTTGTACATGACAGCTGCACTCGTGAGTGTGAGGAGTGCAACTTCAGCACTCCACACGGTGATGTACGTTGTCGTTCCTCAAGTGATACACAGCTGTGTACCTCTACTCATAGCAAGTGATCAAGAACCAAGTGCCATTGGGTATCGTGTGCAAAGTCTGCGGATTGAGGTACTTCACTGTCTGGGTCGGAAAAAAATTAAACTCGAAACCTGCAAACTTTATCCCAGGCAATGCCAAAGTGGGCCCAGCTGATGGAAAAAGGCTGTGCAAACACCAACACACAGCAATGAGCAAGCACTGTGCCGTGATCTGAGCTCAACGTTAGGAAGTGTTCAGAACCGCGACTGCTGATGTTCAAGATGATAGAGTGTACTTGTGATGGATACATAAGCTGCACGCACCTGGCACAATGTTAGCAGGTGCACCCTGTCAAGATTATCAAGCGTGAGCTCGTCGTTAAAGAGCCGCGCAAACTTGACGATATCTGTGTTCTTGACATTCTTCCCATCCCTTACATCGCTGAGGAATACTTGAAGCGCCTTGGCCTCATCTGCAACCTCGCCAGAGGAACTCTTCTTCACATCTTTGGCCAGCTCACCCACTGTCTGCTGCAGAAAACCAGCTAGTTCTGTCTTGAGCTTGAGAAGCTTCTTCATGTCCTCTTCCTGCACATGGGCTAAAGTAAGGCACTCCTGTTGGCAAGCAAGGAGTAGACATAGCAGAACTGTTGGTGCTTCTTACTTCAGCATTTGGACTACATGTTTTCAGGACCGCAAATGCTATGTATTGGGACCCCATTGAGGTTGCTATCGCGTAGTGGTGGTGGGCAGCAGTGGCGCACTCTCTTCAAGGGAGTCTCGAAAGTGCTTGGAAGCAGGTTCGGGAACAGCCGGATGGCCAGAGGCAGCAGAGCTTCAGCGAATGGGATGATGATGAACAAGCTAAACGGTATCACTCTGATTAAGTCCGCTGATGTGCGTGTGAGCTGCCTGCGCTCTCTACGTGACAAGCTCCCCCCCTTGAGCTTCTTCCACACCAGCCCACTTGCCACCCTTAGCTCGAAACCAAACAACTTGAACCCCACCTGCAGTAGAAGTATGATATAACTGCTTCACAGCAGAAAGTATGGTCACACCAAACAAAGTTCGTTCAAGGGAAGGGAACAGGGAGGCTTGTCCAGCTTGATGGAATCGACATCGACAGTGAGGAACATGCCCAGTAGTATTCAGCCTCGTGTTTGATTGTAGCCCAGAGACCTGTAAGAGCTTTATACCACTGTGATGGAGACATGGTGATAGTCCTGAACGCCATGCCTGGCAAGCTGAGGCAGAAATTGACCACAGCCTTGCCAGCACTGAAGACACTAGCAAACAAGCCCTCCACACGCCTTCTCAGAGTCAAGCTCTCAAGCTGCCTTGGAACTTTGATGTTCCGGTATCTCATTTCCTCCACGATCCTGTCACAATCTTCAGCAGCCTTGTTCTTGCTTTCTTTGAGGCTGCTGACTTGCACTCTGAAGTGCCTCGATTGATGCCAACCCTGATGTACAGTACCTTGCTGCCATACCTCTGAATAGGGCGGCACACAGGCGAGCATGGAACCAGCTGGTGCAACATGTTGCCAAGAAGAGCTGCTGAGAGCAGTGCCACAACGGTGCAGGGCCGAGTGGCTCCTTCTCACACCTGCGGCACAGCTCATATGACGTTAGTAGTGCAGGTAAAAGCTTCAGATGTTGGGTCCATGGAGAGAAATTGTATTCAGTGTGTGTGGAGTAGGGCTGCCAGTTGCATAGCACGTTTCCTTAGCCGGAGCAGCGCAAGTGGCGAGTAAACTCGTTCACGTCACACCAGGTCTATTTATATCAGATGCTGGTACACGACGATCCTTGAAATCCAGCAATACGGAGAGCACCATTGAGAGATGGCTCTGGCGGAGCATCTTTTCTCTCGCAGCTGACAGCATGCAAAGCTTTGCGGATCACGCACCGTTCAGAAGGTATGTGACACCACTAGGACCCTGACGTATGTGCTGCAGTTCAGCGAAGTGCGTGGTGCAGCCGGGCGAGCCTGCCACACGCAGTACTGCGCTGCTCAGCTGGGCCAGCGCATGCGCAAGCCTGTGGTGGTGTTGGCTCGCCATGCTTCAAACAGCAGTGGATGGTAAAATCATTGAGAAGGTATGCGAGCACGCAGTTGTGCAGGTGCTAGGCTATGAAACCATCGACTTGAGCTCAAGCCACAAGCACTTGTCACATCAGATGAGAGCGCACGCGAAACAATACTAAAACGTGCTGCACATATGAAAGTATAGCGTCTAGTTTTCCCGCCAGGAGAAGGTCTACAGCGCCATGTTTACCTGCATAGTTGTCGTTTCGTCGTTCATCTTATTTGTTTTTGGCCATTATCCAAACCGTTGCCTGCCGCGATGACCAACACAGTGTGAAGTCCTGACAGCATGCCAAGTGGGATCAGAGTTCTACACTTTTTTTAATATGCATTTTAGTGCTGTTTGACATCATGTGCTGGCACCGGCACCTGCGTGGAAACCAGGAGGCAATTGCGCGCATGAGACTTCACGCAATTTCATTCTGCACTGCTTCCCGTTAGCCCCGGCCGAAAGCGCGTGACGTTGCTTTGCTTCTGCAAACTGCCAGTCCATCTCTGGCCCTATGATCGTTCAATCTATTCACATGTTTGCTGTCGGCCACTGGAGCAAGTACACAGTGCGAACTGTGCATTACAACAGCAGCACATGATTCAGAGCCCCTGGAGTCCCCTTTAAATAGTTCTTGTGTTCATGGCAGTTTAGGCATGGTTGTTGGGACGAAGTGTGCGTCTATCGGTGCGATCGCTGCTGATGACCGGACTCGTGCATAATTTCCTGATGGTACTTCACGTGCCGAATGCATGTACGAATTGTTCAGAGATTTGATTTGTGTTCAGCGGGCTCTTTGCCCGGCTTCGATTGGCAGGTGCTCGAGTTCGCACTGGATAATGTGCGAACTTCTGGGAATTCGTTCGGTGTCTCGCAGCTTGCGGATGCCTGAATTTGGGACAAAAGACACAAACAAGAAGAATCTCCGTCTTTTGGGCTACAGTTCTGTGCCTGCCAGCGTGGCAACTGTAGTTCGGTGGCAGCTTTTGACAATATGACAGTCAAAACTCTAAGTGCAGGAGGACTCCGTTTCCTCAAAGGCAGTCCAATGGAGGTGCCATGTCCTGGCAAGGTGACAGTCGTTGAGCTGTGGGTGTGATCCTGCCTTTGACATACCTTGCTCCATGATGCGCGCCTGTGATGCTTCCAGAATCTCGAAGTCCTGAGATGTGTCTTACATATACACCAGAGTGTCAACCTGGCCAAGTAGCGCTGGCTTGGCAAGCTGAATGCAGTGATGGCTCAGTTTGAACAGCCCGATTGAACTGAGGTGGTTCATAGATTATTTCCAACAATTCAATTAAACTGGTACCTTCGCATTTGAGCGAATGCGAACTAGTCAGATAATGCCAATGGCAACGTTGGTGCCATGCACAGGGCGTCATGCACATTGCGATGAGCCATGCGGCACTGGTTGCCAATGTGGGGGCATTCACAATCGCGCCTTCGGCCATGCTTGCTTGCCTGGAACAGTTACTACCGTTACAATATTTGTTTCAGTGTGCGTGGCTGCTTTGCAACAGAAGCTGAGATTCTGTTGTGGCTGCGAGTCCGCCCTGGAGCTTCATACTTGTTTCTTGCACCAGCTGCCTCAAACTTCATGCATTTACTGCCCTTTTGATGCACTCACAGTCGTCACTGTTGCAGGCGCAATGGTGTGGCCCCTGCCGGCAGATATTTCCTCATCTCTCCAAGATATACAAGGATCGACAAGCCAAGGGGTTGGTGGTGGTGGGTATATCCGTGGACGATGATGCGGGGCTGCCTGCGTTTGTGGAGGGCGAGGGGGAGAGAATGGCCTACACAGTTGCGGTTGACAATGTCTGTTGCCCTACCCATGTCACTGTTGTGCACGACCTGTGGTGTGCTGTGGCAGACCCGAGGTGTAGTGTTCTGGTTGAAGTGTCTGAGATTCCCGCTTACATGTCAGCAAAGAATGACGCATGGCAGCATGCGCCTGCACTGAGCGACCAGGCTGAACGCATTTGATGCCGGCGGCAGAGTGGGGGATGGCGTGCAGGCCGGAGAGGCGGGGAGGCTCATGAAGAGGGCCGGCGTCAATGGCATACCGCACGCATTCATTGTGGACCGTGTTGGAACAATAGTGTACAGGCATGTCTCCCATCCCTGCGTCATGGTCGATGGTGTGCTAGTGTACTAATCATGCGATCTGCCAGGTTCCTGCCCTCAGACGTGTTTCGGTTCTTGGTGAGCACACACCCTGGCAGCGTTGTTCCTGGTGCAGGCCACACCATGCACACACATTGCCGCCTTGCTCTGCATGATTTTGCCACGTTTATATCTCTGTGTGGCAGCGCCCGGCCATGACAGCTTGGTGGTACTTGCTGCAGTGGCCACCCAGCACAGCCGGCCTTTGTTCAAGAGGTGGATAAAGCGCTGGCGGCAGCTGCAGAGCCTGATAAGCAGCCGCTGCCGCTGATCACTGCCTCTGCTGAGGAGTTGCTGAGCAGCTCAGTGAAGGAGCTGAAAAGCATTCTGGAGGCTCGCAAGATTTCCTTTGCAGGTGTCACGGAGAAGTCGGAGCTTGTCTCTCTCATTGACACGCACTGCCGCAATGTTACATACTATGCAGCGTGACCTAGCCTTTGCAGGGAGGTAGAATTCGCAGTGAGTGCGGTCTAAACGTAGACATAATGCGTGGCTGCTTAGGTTTGCGTGAAGATGCCATGCTTGAGGTTCAATCGAGTTCAGATGAGAGATGTATCGCAGGCTATGTTGCTTGGCCCCTGGGTGGGTCAGCCCTGCACCAAGTATGCGGCGATTCGTCACAATTATGTTGTATATTATCACCTCAAGGCGACCACATGCTGCGTCTGCTATAGCACTCCCAACCGAACTCTACGAACTCTGCCATGAAACTGTATACCCAGCGCTACAGCACCACAGCCTGCATCGAAACCTGCTGTGTGAATGGCTTCACATGCTCCCACGCTGCCGGGACAATCTGCAGCCTGCTGGCAGCCCACTGGGTCCACAGATGCTGCACATCCACAACCTCACCGGCTTCATCAGTGGTGTGCAGCGGCACTGAGCACTTCCACAGGTCCCTCTCACACAGCTCCACAGCCTCACCAGAACGCACTCTCGCACAACGCGCCATCCGTTTCGGCGCTCCTGTGAACCTGCAGTGCCTGCCTCCATGAGAGCTTGCCACTGATGCGTCTAACCAGGTAACACAGACAGCGTTTACCATGATCCAGAACGGTCTAAAGGCCTGTCACACAGCTGTCAAGCGCACTTGCACATGGTAGGCACACACAGTGCTTCTGAAACAGCATTGCGACAACCTTCCAGGCCCTCCAGTTCTGTAAGAGCAACGGAGCGCCGCACCCACACAGCAGCAAGTCGGTTGTGGAGAGCCACGAACAAGCTCTGTTGACGGTCTCATTTGAAACGCAATACACAAAAGGATACCCCAGGATTACTCCATTAATAAAGGGCAGGACGCCATCAAAAACGCCTTCGTCCGGCACTCGCAACAGATGGGGGGTGCGCTGGCTGGGGTGCTGAGCATCAACACTGCTGCTTGCTCTATCGTGCTGCTGCACCATCGCAAGTATCTGGCCGACCTGTCGACAGTACTCCTGCATCAACGCAGCCCCTCACTAGGCTGCATGTCATCTCCAGACATGTCGCCATCTGAGCACCAGCCACAACAGCGACTGCGCAGTGAACGTCACTGCGCATCCATCAGGCAACACACATGGCTTGTGTATGCATGCCACAGGAGCGGCCAAGAACGTGCCTGGCATTGCCACAAAGGCCGGAGAACCGGGTGCTGTTCACCCGGGCTGACACAAAAATCCACAGCCCATAGCTCACAGCCTGCTGCAGTCACATGTGGGCGGACGATGGCACGAAGCCTGGCTTCCAGGTGCACATGGGACACCATCCACGTGCACCCTTGCCAGCTCCAAGCAACGACCCGCAGCTGCAGCCTACCTGAGAGTGCCTTGCAGAGGCCCTCAATTGTTGAAATTGGAGCTGAGGGGATGTAGTCCAGCATCACAGCCGGGCGCAGTCCAGTGGTAAGCGCCAAAGTGTCCACAAGCATCCTGCTCCGGTGCCGCTGTAGCTTGTTGCAACCTGCCAACACATCCTGCAGCTGCCCTGAAGGTTGTGCAGAACGAGGCGCTCAGTGTGTGTGCACTACTGTGCCTGCGCTAGCAAGCATGCTGCGAGCTTGCCAGTGAGCGCGGCACGTCGCATGCGCCCCTGGTGGCATCACACCACACATACACCTCGTGAGATCTGAGCATGTTGAGGTATGTGGTAGCCAGTAGCACAGCTCAGTTGCTTGTGCTGGTCCCTGGTGGGTAAGCAAACATGTATGGAGCAGTGATGAGTGTGATGGGACTAGCCAAGGTTCATGCAAGGAGACTATACCGCAAAAATGCCCTCCAGATCAGCTTGCGCAGCTTCGTTTCCTGCGAGCAGCGTCATCAAGGACCACCTTCTGTCAAGAGGAAGATGACCTGGTGCGAGGGAGACACAGTAAGGAAGTGGTGGCCCTGAAGAGGGTGCTTCAGGAGGAGGGCCGGCTACTGTGGTGTTGGGGCGTTCTGCTCGTCAAGCGCCTCTCTGCGCTCTTCCTCTGCACTCAAAAGCTTGACTATTCTCTCGCTCAACTTCTGAGTGCGTTCCTGCATCCAATCACAAATCGGGGGAGTAAGAGATATAAACTGTGGTGTATCAGGTGATGGTTGTGTAGCTACACGACCAGTACCTGGTGGTCTACATGCACAAGCAGCCAATAGGTCCTATGCGTTCTAGTACAGCCCTTGCAACGCTGTGATTACGCGTGAGGTGTTCTTTCCAGACAGGAGAATAAACCTTCTTCCTCGACGAAAAACGTACCGACAGAGTCCCCAGGAAGTGTTCTACGTCTCCAAGTCCACGTAGTGCTGTGTCAAGCTTCTGGCCCAGGTGTTGAGTTGTGTCCGAAGCACTCTCGAATTCGGAAATCGCTGCCTTGGTCTCTCTAATCAGCTTGATCGCTGCCTCCTGCTGAGTGTGCACCTGTACAGGAAGCCAAATATCTGGTACTACACTGGTTACCAGTATTCAATTACAGATATCTGGACAAAGAAACTAAACAAGCACAGCATACGGGCTAGCACGCTTAAACACCTGTCCATGGTGGAGTAAGCGTTCTCTCCTGGCCTGCTTCAGTGCTGTGGTTGTAACTGCGTCAGCTCGCTGCAGATGTGTGTCCCGCTCACGGTGCGTTGCCTTCAAATCAGCACGCAGATCGTCCAGGTGTTGATGTATCTTTGCAGTAGGCATGTTGAATTTGTGCACCAGCCAAAATCACGCAGTGATTTGACTGGGGCTGCCTTACCGGCACCAAGGACGAAATGAAAATAACGCTAGGCACACGATCTGCGTGGACATCGTCAAGGCCTTGGGATGTCTCTGGTGCTGGGCTAGCGCTGGTGCTGCCTTGACGCGTATATCGGGAGATAGTCCATGCACTGATGCACTGATACTGGTCGAGAACAGCACAGACGAGCTGCACACGCCAGTTTGTGCAGTCACAGCTTGTCATAGCGCAGGAATTGCATCTTGCGCACAGGCGTATACGTCGCCTCAAAGACATGTCTTCGTCTCCTGGACACAGTTGTTTGTGGATGCGGCGCGAACCACCGGCATCGTCAACCTCTACAATAATTCAGAAAGTTGCCTAAGAGTTGGACACGTGCTGTAAACATGAGTCGGCAAGGTTTCACGGTTTCTTTGTGCGCTGCTGTAGCGAACACATGTGTGCGCATGGCGCGTTGCTCCAGACGATGCAGCACAACCAGCTCTTCCTCAACGGCGTCCACAATACGACAAGGACAAACTTATAGTTCCGACGGGACCAAAGGTATGTGCGGTCGTTCGAAGGTGACCTCCTTCTTCAGCAGCACGCAATCGAAGAGCTGCCAAAGGCACATATTCTGCGTGATGGAACCTTTTCAACCCCAGGGCTCCCCTTCTAACATTTGCCTTATGATCTCGGCAACACTTGCAATGCAGGGCTGAAATGGGTCGATGACAGAATGGAGAACAGAATTCGCACTGGGAACATGATTGCTGCCGTGCTGCTTGGAGGGGGAGCATGTTCAGTGATGTGGGCATTTCGAGACCCGGACAGTGGTAAGTTCGAGACGGATGTGACTTTCTCAAATTGGTCTGCCACTCACAACATCCAATGTAGGTCCGTTCCTCCAAAGCACTGACCGTGACAGGCGTGACTGTAGCCTGGTCCTGTGGCTAGGAGACTGAATCTCTCTGACTGAATAGAATGTGTGGTTCTACAGGAAAGTTTATGAACCAGAATCAGAGGAGGACGTGGTGCACTTGATGCAGAGGGCAATTGGAGAAGGATGGCTGCTGCGTGTGCTGGGATCAGGCATCTCCCCAAATGCTCTCGGCTTCTCTGACAAATGCATGATCAGCATGGCACAGATGGACAAACTTTTGAATGTTGACGTGAGCAAGAAACAGGTGCGAGTGCAGCAGCCTGCTTCTGCAGTGCTGCTGCATCGAGTTGTGTAGAAGCCACACTGTCAATGCTCTGAAACCTTCTCAACAGTGGGATCGAACCAACGATGCAAACATCAATTCCCCACAGAGTGCTGTGATGTCTTGTGCCATTACTCTTGCAGGGGTTCGTTCAGTGTGTCTCTGCTGCAACTCATGCAGCATTCGATCTGTACAGGTACGGGTACAGGCAGGTGCAAAGGTTCAGGATGTAGTGGAGCAGCTGCGCCCCTACGATCTCACACTGCAGAACTACGCTTCTGTGCGCGAGCAGCAGATCGGAGGCTTCACTCAGGTTTCTGCACACGGGACAGGTGCAACTCTGCCACCTGTGGATGAGCAGGTGGTTGCCTTGAGGCTCGTGGCTCCAGGCCTTGGGCAAGCAGTAGATCTGACAAGGGGCAAGGATGCTGCATTTGAGTGGGCAAAGGTGGGTCTGGGCAGCATGGGAGTGGTCACAGAGGTGACCCTGCAGTGTGTGGATGCCCACAGGCTGCTGGAGGAAACCACAGTCACCGACAGGCGCACCCTCGAGCGCAACCATCAAAAGTGCGTTTTTCTGGTACCTTTGAATTCGGGGATGGGGGAGGGTTGGGTGGGTACGTGTGGGGGTTGGGGGGGGGGGGGGTCTGCTGTGTGCAAAAACCGTACCTCAATGCAGTGAAGCTGCTGCACCTGAAAGCGTGCACTGAAATGTATCCAGGTGGACAGTAAGAGCATGTCTGCGCACATCATGAGACTGTGGCCAGAGTCAGTCAACCATACAGCATTGAATCGCTTTTGTCGTGCGTTCCTGAAATATCGTGTTTCTGTGGTGGTGTTCTTGTGGGCTGCCGTCGGACGCATAAGCTCATATGAAACAAACAACTTGGAGCATAGTTTGTCGCAAGGCATCAGTGTTATCAGTGGTGCAGGTGGCTGGCCAAGAACAAGCACTTGAGGTACATGTGGATCCCGTACACAGACACTGTGGTGGTTGTGAAGTGCAACGAGACAAAGAACACCGAGCCCCCCAAGCCTGGCATGTTTACAAAGGTTCACAGCGAAGCCGAGAAGCTTGAGCCGATGCGGGCGCTGCTGCGTTCGACAGACGCACAAGTGCAGGTGCGCATGGCTGGTGAAAAGCACAGTTTTCCCCTCCTTTTCAGTAATTTTTCAGCCATTGTGTGGTGTGTCTGTGACCTTTTGCACTGGGTGCAAGGCTCCAGGGAGGGTCACAGCTGAACTAGGAACATGTGACCAGGGTTGCCGCTTTCAGTGGGCAGGTTTAGCGAGATCGTAAGCGAAATGTTGAAAACGCAATTTCGCCCGATATGCTTGGTTCAAAATGTTTCCGAAAACTGTGAAAAGCTCAACAGGGTCAGTCAACAAACTGAAATGCGTGAAAAAGCTCACCTCGAAAATGTGTGTAAAGTTACAGGCATAACTCCATAGAATGGCTCATGTACCAGCAAATCATCGCATGACAACTTAGCTCGACCTCGCACAAACGACACAGGACATGCCACTACCGAAGCAACGACAGGGAATCAAGCTAACCTCTCAGTCGGTGCACCAAGCCATGACACTTGAGTATAGGGACTGACTCAAGCCGTCGAAAGCTCGAAAATTGCGCAATTCTGCCCGTCTCCACTTTCGCTCAAAACTTACCCGGTCACCGTACATGTGATAGGTATCCGGGGGGGATGCGCGTCGCACGGCATCAGGCCCATGGATGAATGCGTGGAGACATTGATGCGTGCAGCCCCACTAAGGCACAATCGGTTGGTGCTGACTGTTGACGTGGCTGTTCAGGGGGTGGAGGAGATGTCTGCGACGCAGCTGCGTGACGCACTGCTCGCGGCTAACCCACTGAGTCAAGAGTGGGTCATACAAGTGAACAAAGCAGAGGCAGACTTCTGGAAGCAGAACTCTGGGTACAGGGTTGGATGGAGTGATGAAATCCTTGGATTTGATTGCGGAGGTCAACAGTGGGTGCTGGAGGTGGCTTTCCCAACATCTGCGGAGAAGGATCGGTCGGGGAAGCCACGGGTGCGCCTCCACTTTGTGTACTGTGCCCTGTTGCCACGTTCATACTACTGTCAGCGTTGCATGCAGTGTTACTGCCACTCTATGCTGTGCGTGCATGATTCAAGTTGTAGCTGCCAAGGACTCAGAAGATGCTGCACGTCTTTCTGGAGGTCAGGAGCTGCCGCACGTCTACACTGTGTTCAGGACCTGATTTTCTGTGCAGGACTTGGCTTATATCAGAGATCTCATGAAGCTCATAGAAGACAACAAGATAGCAGCACCAGCACCCATAGAACAGCGCTGGTCAGCATCATCTGCAGCTCCCCTGTCTCCTGCCCATTCGAAAGTGCCCACTGATGTGCATAGCTGGGTGGGCATCATTATGTACATGCCAACAGAAGATTCAGGAACGAGACAGGAGATAACCAAGGCATTTGAGCGATACTCTGGACTATGTGAGGAGCTTCTGATGCCAGCGTATGGCGCCAAATGGCACTGGGCAAAGCTCGAGACTGATTTTGTGTGGGAAGGGAAGGAGGAAGGGTTTAGCAGGCTTGAATGGGTGCGACAGTACTTGAGGGATCATTATGATGTTGCCAGATTTAACCATGTTCGCCGGACCTTGGATCCGCAGAACAATCTGGGCAATCAATGGTTGAACAGTGTGCTGCCATTGCTGCGATAGTAATGTAATTCAACTTCAGTAGTTACAGATCTACAGACCTCATCACACGGCCCTGTTGGATAATTTTGACTTCAAGCTCCAGAAGAACTGATGTCTGCTTCAAGACGGCATCTCTTGCAAGTGTTATCAGGTGCAGAAATTCATCTGGCGTGGCCTCACAGCTCGAGTTAACGAAGAAGTTTGCGTGCTGATGTGAAATTGCGGCACCCCCGACTGCCACCCCTTTCATCCCAGACCTCTCCAGCAAGCTGCCTGCAGTCTCTCCGCCTGGTGGGTTTTTGAACATGCATCCAGCTGAAGGAAGTTTGGGCTGGGTTGCGCTACGATGGGCAAGGTGCCTGTGCACCCTGTCTTGCGCACGGGGGTCTGCATCCAAGCTGAGAGACACAGAAATAATACAGTCCTTTGCCTGTGGTCGATTGTGCAGCTGCCTATATCCCCACAGCCAGCCATCCTCTTTGGGTCTATGACGCGATATCTCCAGCGTGTCGGTGTCCATTATCGCAACCTCTTCTACCACAGATGACATCTCCTGACCATGTGCTCCTGCATTGCTGCACACTGCCCCTACACACCAGGAGTAGGCAAATAAGCATATATGTGCTTATAAGCATATGAAGTGTGACAATGGCGAAAATATATGCTTAAAGAAAATAGTTTTCAGGCCTCCATGTGCATTCAGGTGTTTCGTCATTACTATCGCAGTTTGGTTTGGCTAAGAGTGCTGGGAAAGACTTTCGTGATGGTGCTGTTGTGCCATTCGAGTGAAGTGGTGGATGTTTTG
>JAUMHD010028213.1:0-31643 GCA_032359135.1 Ulvella scutata
CACACACACACACACACACACACACACACACACACACACACACACACACACACACACACACACACACACACGTCGCCCGCCGGCAGGCAGGCAGGCAGGCAGGCCGCCAGCAATCTGCAGCAGGGGGCAAGGAGCGGGGCGCCTGAAGACGGGGGCGCCGGCCCCGGCTCCGACGAAACGGAGGAGCGCAGGGGACGCCGAGGTGGCAGCTGGAGGAGGGGCGCATGGCAGGGGTATCTTTAAGCTCCACACATTATTTGTCAAAAATCAGTCACTGGCTGATTATCTCTCAAAAGCATGTAATTTTGTCAGCGGACTCGCTGACTGGTGCCAATTCATAACTAATTTTCCGTCAGCGAGTTTCGCTGACGGCTTATGTTGAGAAGAAGTGTATCGGTCAATGTTGCAAGACAATCGTGTTTGTCATGCATTTTGGGCGCGATTTGGGGCTGCGTTACTTAAAACAGCAATGTGTCACCCTACGATTCACACCTCAGCATAGACAGGAAGGTATGTAGTAGCAAAAGTTTATGTGCTTTGCACAATTCGGTAAGTACATCACACATTGGTCATGTCTCTCCGTCGCTTCGAAAACGCCGCGTGCTCTCTCAAATAGAAACGACAATGCGTCGTACAGCTTCTGTACAAGAACACGAAATGATGGAGCTAGACACGTGCTCAACTTGTTTCGAAGCTTGCACTTCATGCAGTTCATCTGCGAGCACAGACGCTCATCCTCCACTGGCCCCCCTACCATCACAAGAAGAATACGGCACAGCTTCATCCACTCCCCAAGCAGACAGAACGCGCCCCCCGCCCCACAATACGCTCGGGGTACTCGCTACGCTTTCAGATTACAATTTCAACGCTCACTGACAACGCCACAAACCAATTAATTCTTGTCAGGCACCCGCTGATTTTGACGTCACATGAGTAATTTTTTGTCAGCCACTCGCTGATTCTCCACTCAAATTATTTATTTCTGTCAGCCACTTGGCTGATTCTGCACCAAAAATATTCAATTTTGGCTGACTCCAACGAGTTCAATTAATTTTTGTCGGCAGTGGCTGAAAAGTTGTCAATAACGATACCCCTGGTGCAAGGGAGGCAAAGGCAGTGGGCGGCGGGGGTGGGGGGGAGGGGGAAGCCAGGGCAAGGCGCCGGTGATGTTGCCTGGGATGGTACCGACAAGGGGCAGGGTTGGTTTTACGGAATTGGGAAAAGTGATTGCCCGCAGGGGCTGGCTGCCGACACCCCGCCGGGGTGCCGTGCACGGCGCCTGCAAGCGGGCCGGCCAATAGAAATCGACCGGTGGCGCCAGCCTAGGCGAAAGGGAGGAGTGCAGGGGACACTGAGGCTGCAGCAAGAGGGAGGGGGCGATGCTGAGAGGGCGAGGGCCGCAGGGGGCGGAGGCAGCGCGATGCGGGGGACCCAGCAGTGGGGACTGGTAGAGGCAGGGGGGAGGGGGAAGCCAGCGGGGGATGGGGCGAGGCCGGACGGAGAGGCGGCGCCGACAAAGGGGGGCGTTGGTGGGGGGGGAAGAGCGGCGTAGGGAGGGGAGAGGGAGTGGGATGGGATCGAGGTTGCGGTGAGGGGCCACAGCGGCAAGGCTGGGGGGGGAGAGGGGGGTCAGGCGCCGAGAGAACAGGCAGGCCCGGTAGGAGTCACCCGCCCATCACGCGCACATGTATGCCAGTAGCGTATATTTACACTATGTCTTGATTGCTCCTGCAGGTGGGGGTGGCGAGCTCGTGCAACACCTGGTCATTGAGTGGTCAACAAAAGTGTGCTTGTGAACCGAACCAGTGGAGGCGGCCAGCAAGTTCAGGTGCTCACCCAGCCTGCTGAAAACTTCAAAACTTCATCACAGCAAACTTACTAGTGGAATACTGAAAGAATGCAATACCATGCGACTCTGCCTTTAAGGTTTGTAACTGAATGCAGTACCATACGATATTTTGCGTGCTGTTCGGGTTGCTGCCCTTTCATTGCCTTGCAGGCCACTAGTGGCCACTCCCAACATATATATGTGTACGGAGTCACGTGAACTCGTACCCCTAAGTGCACCAAAAAATCTGCAGGGTTAAGACTAGTACGAGTTAGCGCATCGGTTTTTGGCTTGATCGTGCTGTTTTGTGCACCAGTTATCGTAGGCTGAGGTATCATGACTCCACTGTACGTCATCCATGCATGCATATGCATGGATGACGAGGCCTCGCGAGGTACGTACCGTGATCCCTGCTCGCGGAGCTGGGAATTTCAGCAGATCCACAAATCCAAGCTTCAGGAAAGGGCTACGTTTACGATCAAGCATGCGTTGTAAGGGGTTCGCAAGGCGTCTGCACCTTGCCCTGTAGGCATGGGTTCTTGCACACGCAACACTGGATGGATGTTTCACTATCTTCGCTACCCATCGCTGAGTAGTTTCATATACTGATAGAATAATCATCGTTACAACACCAGAAAAGCGTCTGCATCGTTATGGGTATAATTTCAGAGGCTTGTTAGGTTGTAGAACAACCCCACGAGGACACGAGCAGCACGAGTAGAGACAGTGATGGCATGCTTCACCAGTCAATATGTCTCTTATCGTCTCGTATGCGGCGCAGCGTTGGCTTTGCTCCATCTGTCGTCCTCTTCAGCCAGTTCCGTCAAGTGGCAGCCTCGTGTGCTCGGTGCGATGCCGCGAGCATGCTAAATGTCAGAGAAGTTGTTGCAAGTAGCTACTTGCAATATATTGTTGTTGATGCGCCGTTCGAGCCAAGCTGCCTTTCATCATTGGAGATGATAGTGCGAAGTGTTGAGCTCTCGAACCACTCCTGTGAGGGCCACGTCCAGTAACAATGACCACAACATGCAATTTTGCGTTGAGATAGAATGCAATGAAGCTGGATGGGCGTATTCTAAGCTTGTGCATTGCAGATGACACAGGAGACAGGAGTCACTTTCGGTTGGATGAGAACCCTTGGCCAGAGTCTGGGGTGACACCATGGCTTTCAGGGCTTCCGAAGCTGCCAGACACCCATGCCCCTACAGACGAGCACTGGTCCAACTCGATTGCAATATGTGCCATTATGAAGGATGAGAACGTCACTGATGTGGCAGAATGGGTAGCATACCACAAGTAAGCTCCCTTTGTCAGCATAGTTCACACATGTGACCTACTTATCACACATTAACACGTTCATTTGTTTTGCAACATGATCGTGAAGAATCTCTTCTGGATCAATAACAACTTTTCACTGATTGTGTGCATCCATCACCTTTGTTTCCAGGTGGTTGGGAGTGGATCACATATTCCTCACCGATAACAACAGTACTGGAGGTCAAGAAGAGCGTGAGCGTCTTGCAGCAGCCTTCCCCTCGTCTTTCCTCTCTTTGCACAGTGAGATGGAGCCCCGTGCACAGCTGAAGGTGTATGCTTGGTGTGCTGAAGAGCACCGTGCGTCTTTCAACTGGATAGCTTTTCTAGATGTGGATGAGTTCATCGTGCTGCGGGGCAGGTACGTGCTGGCACATCAACCTGATGGCAAGCCAACGTATGATATGTTACAGGCATGCCCATTTTGCCTGTGAAGCTCGTCCTTGAACAGGGAACAGCATTAAACGAGTTCTGGGCCTTCGTTCCTAGCCTCAGGTGTTTTGTGCATTGTGGAGTTGGAAACTATGAAACCCTTAAGCCACAATGCACCTTCCGGAAGCTTCCATGAAGCTTCATGTATGATAAAATGTGCTTCACATTGATGAGCTAGGAAGATGACAGCACTGCGAAAACAGGTCCACACAACCGAAAACAGCTCGAATGAAAGTTTTGATCATGTCCCGGATGTCAGTTCTCTGCCAGGTGCAACACAAGTTACAAATTCAAGCGCTGCAAGGAAACACACAGAATCTCAATGAACCTATGTGTGCAGCTATCGAGAAAAGGGCTTGAAGAGGGTGCTCAACAGGTACAAGGCTTTTGGAGGTCTTTCTGCCCACTGGATAGTCGTAGGTCCAAGCGACAGGGACACAAGGCCATCAACTGGTGGTGTTTTGCCATACTACCAGAAGTGTCACCTGAAGCCACACCCTGCAGTGAAGACTATCGCAAACACATGGTACTTGTCGGGTGTGTGCGTGCACCCTCACAACTTTCAGTTCAGGTTCGCTACTCTACATATCGATTCATCATTCACACCATTTGCACTGCAAATGCATGCTTCATTTGCTGTTGTACCCGAATCTTGTCAATGATGGTGCAGACAGCATGAGTAATCATTGATGCCATGCTGCCATTCTGATGTCTACATCATCGAGTCTTTGATGCAGAAGAGCGAGCTGTTCGTGATGGTGCTGTTGTGCCCTTCGATTGAAGTGGTGGTTGTTTTGTGTTAGTAGATTTTGGCTCCGGGTTCATGCCTATTTGTTAACTTTACGGTTTGTCAAAGAAAGAGCGGGCTCTTCATTCTCTTAGCAGGTTCCTGCATTCACACATGCATTCAATGCTGGCCCCCATGACGCACAAGCAAACGGTATGGATGTCATTCTATCTCTTAGCACAACTCGGTGTGATGTCATGACAAATGTTTGTAACAACTACCAGTTGTTGGACTTTTGGACGCTTGCAAAGCGAAGAAAAGCTTTAAATGAGGTGCAGAGGGAATGTATGGAGCGTCAATGAGGACAAGCAGATGATCAAAACCGCATGGCATGCCCGACCAGAATACCGTGAGGCCGGAGGTGGCAATGCAGAATGCCAAAAGGAACAAGATGAATCCAAATGCTTTGAAGGGCCTGCAGTAAGGCACCGGCCAGAGGTAGCAAATACGATCGCTATCTATCACTACATCAGCAAAAGTAAAGAGGATTTCAAGGCAAAGCTAGTTCGAGGAGCAGGCCTGCCATTCTTTCAGCGCGACGAGAAATGGTTTGATAGCATCCAAGAGTACGACCCTCCCGCTGATCATGGTGTCTGCGTGTGAATATACAATAAGCAAGACAATCAGTAAGTACTAGGATTGACTACTACATATGGAATGGGTGGTTAATGTGCAGTGTAGGGTCTTCTGTTGTAGCTGAGAGATTACATCGACAGGACTGTAGAACTATAATTTTGTTGTAGCTGCTTTGGCTGTTTGATTTCATGCCCATTAACTACGTTTCCGGTTTGTAAAACAGGGCGTTAGTGTGCATGAAACCAATTGTTGCAGGGTCTACCGCTGCAAACAGCACAGTATGGAGCAGTTGGGGAGCTCAGAGGGTCATTCTGCTGTTGATGTAGTCTTTGCGTGTTAAGAGTGTAACCAAACAGTCTGCTTTTGGGCTGCAGGGGAGAGGAAGAGGATTCCATGTGCGAAGAACCTTCCCAGATTGCTCAGGAGTGCTGCTCGGAAGTGTACGATGGGACTCTGCTGCAAGAGGGTGGCAGCACAACTAGGTCTCTGGAAGCCCGGGCTGGTGTCTCCTACCCGTACAGGTGACTCCTGTGGGAGCGAGTTGACGCTGCAACAGCTAATAATTCTGTGCTCTAGATGCTAAGATGATGTACGGGCACAGATCTTACATGAAACAGGTTGCATCGATGAGTTTGCGGTGCCCTTGATAGATTGGAAATGTATGGATACGAAAGGGATGGAACGAGGGACAAAATGTGCGAGCGAATTATGAGAAAGCTGCTGTTGCGCACGCTTGTGGAGTAAATTCTGTTCATTGGGATGTGTAAGGTGATACAGAGAACTCTTGCTTGATTATGTAGGCTGACAGTCAACACCATTGTCCACGTGCTTTGTCTTGCCCCCTTCTGGTATACGATGCCACTTTCCTGCAGTTGTTCGGCCAAGGCTTGTCCTCATGGCCCATCACGTCCTTGTAGCATCATCCTGCTGTGCCTGGAGGTTGAGGCCCACAGGACATGAACTGTACAATCCTTGTAGTCATTCTCTCCCCGCGCTTCATAATGCCGAAGCCATTTTACTTCAGGTTGCTCCCTGATGTCTTGCTTAATTATCATCACAGAATAGTCATCCTCAGTTTGCATCCATGTGAGGTGCTTGGCGCCATGTTGCTGCATTGTGTGTGCAGCGAACGATAGCAGCTCGAATGCCCCATCAGCCTTCATTGAGTATCATAGCAGGTATAAAAGAGAACTCAAACATCACGTTCATCCCCAAGAGGATACGAGCCTTGTTCATGAACGGCTGTGGATGGATCAGTCGTTCTAGATCAGCAACTGATCCCGACAAACAAGCACCACGCTGTTCGGCCATCCCATGGGCTGTGTCAAGCTGCTCTGAAATCGTCAATCTAAGGGAGTTCATATCACATGAATCATGTGCTGATCGAGAAACTGGCCCAATATCATGCATGGGAACGAAGGGTGGTCAGCATTTCAAATCAGCTTAAACCGTACAAAGCTGCATATGTAGGTGAAAACAAGAGATCAGTGAGGCTTATCTGATGGCATACGTATACGTTTGTGCCTCTTCACACTGCTCGTTTCTCCTCATAGCTTGTTCGTTGTGTTCAAATTCGAACTGCTCCCATTCACAGCAATGGTGCGCACGCTCAGGCCCATATACGAGGCTGAAAGTTCTGCAATTTCTTTGCTCCGCAAGGCAGCAGCTAAGAGGAGTGAAAGAAGCACTGTATGTTGTTGTTTGTAGGTCGTTGCTTATCGATGCTCATGCACCCTTCTTGACATCGCACATTGCTGGTGCCACGCGATCAACGCAATACAACTGATGTACGAAATGACATCTTTATGTTCAAACAAGCAGACGTGGGCGTATCCTGGACAGAGACTGGTTAGGGATACTGAATAACCGAGGTTTGGAAAGTCCATGCCTCAAGAGCTGCCCCTGTTGTCCCTTTGCTCATGTCTGTTTGGAATGATATGCCTTGTATCTATTATTACATGCTTTCCCACGTGCACCTTTCCCACCACCTTATAGTGCGTGTTGCTGGTTTACTCACACACACAGCACCTGAGCTGTGCTTGAACAACGGAAGTGACATTGTATTCCGTCATTAGCAAACTAAGCTGCTGCTGCGCCTTTCTTTCGAGTTGCTGTGTGCATTGTTGCTCCTTCGCTCTGTGTTGACACATGATGATATCCCCCACGGAAGAAAGTTATGTACGAGCTGCTGCTCGTACTAGGAAGACATGGTGTTGGACTTGCGCGCATTGTCATGAGAACTCACAGGATACATCGCCTTTTACAAGAGCTGCAAGACGCACAGAATGGAAAGTGTGTGCGAAGATGTCGCATGCGGCTGACCCTGGGTTCTGCAGATGCATGCCCCACACGTCGCAACCTCAATTCTCAATTTCCAAGCTCAACTTTCAACCTGCTACAGCGACGAATGTGCCGGACGTACAGTATAACAGGCACATTGCACCCTTAGACGCCCAAGTACAGTCGTTTGTGCATTGCAGCAGAGCATATCATATCCTCACGCAGCCAGCACGAGAAGGTAACCGACAAAGTGAGCTGATATTCGCAGTACTCGTCTCGTAGTGCGCCTCAAGTAACTCCTGTACGTTCTAGTAAGCAAAAGCTTGACACAGCAAGATGTATCGTTCATCCGCTATCGTTGAGAAGAACTCCAAGCACGGCATGGCAGCGCCCGAGCCTAGTGCAGCGACCGAGCCTAGTGCAGCGACCGAGCCTAGTGCAGCGACCGAGCCGGTGAGATTTCCACCTATTCTTGCATAGATGCGTTCAAAGTATATGAAATATACGCTCGCAATCCCCTTGGTAGTCTGTGTGTGGACGTGACTAGAATTCGAGCGATGCGGTGCTGCCGCATGTGCGCAGTGACACAGACGCATTCGCAGACTGCCAACGTGGATATGCAGCAATTAATATGCAGCAATTAACTATGCAGCAATTAACTATGATAGCGCAATAACTGGATCCGTGTGGGTGTCTGAGGTATGCATTGCCCGTGGCCGTAGTCCTCGAATGAACACGGCCGCAATTGTGACGCATGTACACTACCTAGGCCTGGCGCAACGCACTTCGCACGGCATTTACAACGACCACTACTACATGCAACACATTGAACTACGCGCGAAGGACAGGTTGGAATTGGCACGGTGTAGTGCAGCTAGAAAACCAGCTGAGCCACTGTGTCGCTGCACAACTAGCTTGCGCACATGGTAGCCGCTACAGCCCTAGCACCCCTAGTGTGTTCGATCTCGTCGTGCTGAGCAAGAAGATGCTGTCGCGCATGCTGTGGTGGTTCGGCGGCAGTGGCGATTCGTTGCACAGCCTTGTTGACGCTTAGCTGAATGCAGGAGCTTGTGACAAAGATTCCTGGTGGCAGGCGGCTCGTCACCGTCACCAACAGCCGCTATCGTATCTACAGCCCACACTTTGCATCCGGAGCTACTAGCAAGGTACATCTCTTCCCCATGTGAAGTCATAATGAACGCCTGTGGGTACTTTCTGTGTAGTTTAGAGTCAGAGTCTACACCTTAGAAGCGTACAGATACATTTCCTCGTACCTTCGAAGCTTCAGACTGCACCAGGCTTGAGTGCACCTGCAGGTGTACACTGCCAAGTGCAAGCAGGGTGCCCTCAAGGACCAGTATTGCGCCATCAAGCTGGCAGAAGACATGGAGCATGCTTCAGCCGCCCTCACAACAGAGTGCGAAATCCTGCAGGCCGTTGGCGGCCACCCCAACACCATCAGTGTGCTCGACACGCTGAAAATTCCGGGCGATTGCCGCTACATCAAGGGGATGGTGCTGCCGCTGTTTCACGACACACTGCGCGGCTGGGCTGCCGTCACTCGCATTGAGAATACTCCCAGTAAGAAACCCTTCCACAGCCTGGGGGGCCTAATCTCCACGTGCCGCCAAGTCGCCAAAGGACTTAATCACATGCACCAGGGTGGGTTTCTACACCACGACTTGAAGGACGAGAACGTGTTCCTGGATGGCCAGGGCGGCGTTATCATTGCAGACTTTGGGTTGTGCAACAAAGTCGGCACCCAGCACTCAATGACGCTGGGAACATATCCCTTTATGGCGCCAGAAATCTTGCAAGCTGGCCTAAGCAAGGGGGTCCCGTTTGCGGCACACCCATCCCAGGACATCTGGAGTGCTGGGGTTATGTTTTATGGCCTTGTTTCGAGCGACCCAATTCCGCATGAGGACCCAATCATCCCTGGCCTGCACAGCATGCACCCACACGAGCAGGACGAGGCGATACGCCAGCACTACATGTGCCAAAGTCACAAGTACACAGACCTCGCAGGCAACCCCCCACTCTCAGCTGGAGCCCATCTGGACCTCAGCAGCCCCCACTCGGCAGCCCTGTTAGATGTCATTCAGAGCTGCCTGCGGCTGCACCCAGCCATGCGTGCAAACGCAGCTGAAGTTGAGGCCCGCCTGGAGGTTCTGGAGACCAAGGTGCTTGCGGCTGAGGCAGTGCGCCCCCCCCCCCCCTCCCCCCTCTTCCCCGGCAACTACTGTCGTGATTTCATGTTAATGCATATAGGTATCCTGTAGACACTAGGATACATGTGCACATATGTGTGAGTATGTTGATCCTTCCTGCTAGTGCTCTCTCTAGTATAAGAGAGTACCATCACACTAGTAGAGTGCTCTGTAACTATCCTTGTACACTGGTATTCTGTTCACTACAACTACCTTGTGACTACATTGCTGTTGTGCGTGAAGTTGTGCGTAGCCGCTGTGCGCGGCTCACCGACAGATGATCTGCAGGAGGCTGCTGAGACTGGCTCACTGTCGGAGGTTGGCTCTGTGTATTTCGAATCAACGTCGGAGGTACGCCCCATGTTGCTGATCAGGTTGTGAGTCTTAGCGTTGGAGCCGGTGTGCGTTTGATCACCCCCGTCAGCTGCTGGATGGGCTATGACTGTGGTGCGCATGCATGCAGGCTGGCAGCGCCTCCACCTGCTCCTCAAGCGAGTGCAGCAGCACCGGGGCCTTCGTCTCAGGTCCAGGTGAGGAGCTTCGGCACATGCTGTCTAGGAGTCTGTATCAGAAGGAGGACACAGCTCATGCATGCGTGGATGCATTGGCTGCACAAAAGGAGGAGGCCTCCATGACCGCTGCAGAGTGGTCCCTGCCTCATGTGAAAGGAGGTTTCTGGGATGGTGGGAGGTGTGAGAATGGGGGCCCTCACTCGTCACCGGAGTTCAGCGGTGCCTTGTCGCTGGAGGCCTGCTCCACTGCAACATCGGGCAGCCTGGCGGGCGTCACGTCGTGGGGATCTCCCATGCATGCGAGGAATGGGCGCGAGCATACTGGTGAGGGGGCGCTGCAGAGAGTGGTGGAGGTGAGTGGAATTGGGGAGGCAGCTGCTAGCACCTGTGGGGGGCAGGAGGGGGCGGCATGCACGTGGCCACCACCCACTCCCGCAGGCCTGGAGCCTGTCACTGTGGGGAGAGAGCTTGAGTCGTGCGTGGCTCCTACTGTGGCATTGTATGATAATGTGGGAGGCAGAGGTGTTCACAGTGAGCGGCCTAGAAACAAGAAGAGGTCGTGGGTTGCACGCGCATGCAAGCGCCTGAAGCGTGCGTTCATGTGCTGCGGGCCATGCATGCAGAGCCCAATGGAGTAGGGTGAGAGGGGCACGATTGACAAGAGCAGCAGTAGTGGTGACAGGGGCGGTAATGAGTGCGAGGGGCACGTGGTGACAGGCGATACACTATGAGAGAGAGCAAGCAGTGGTGACAGTGGGCAACGAGGGCCATGTGCGCTGGGTGCCAAGTTGTGGATGTGAGCAGACTGTTTCTGTTGTGGTAGATGCAAGAATGCGATGCTGGATTCTTTTTCCTGGGCTTGGACGCTCGGGGTTCTTCTTGTCAGTGTCTGTGTTGTTTCAAGCTACACTACAAAGTGTTCAAAGACTGTGAATGGGACGTTGTGTAGTTTAGAAGTGGCAGGCTTGTAATATCAGGGCTCTGCACTCGTGGCGCAGGCGGGTGCTACCCGCGCGCGAGAATTCATGTCCCAGATCGCCGAGAACCTACATGTTGCGACGTGCGTGTTGAGTGCTCTCAGCCAGTCACCAATCCCCTTCTGCAGCGCCCTTCAGCAGTAGTAGTCATGCACTGCCCCAGTAGCCACAGAGCCAGCCCTCCTTGACCATGCATGCTTGCCTCAAGTGCCCGATGATGCATGAGAACTGATCACTGCCGAATTCCATGATTTTAGCCAACACATAAGCAACGTTTCTTGCAAAGCACGCCCAGCACTTAACAGGGCTACAAACTCACTGAAGAGGCACAGATCCGCGAGAACATGGCAGTTTCGTGTCAAATTAATATGCATGTCGTTTTCTGCAATGGTGTTCTCCAAGGAACTCAAGCGATGTTGGTCCACACCACATCACAAAACCTACAAATCATGCTGGATGCTCATCCCCTTGTCTTGCAAAAGCAGGCTGAGGGTGCCAGTGCAAGAGTGCTTGTGGCTGAGTCACGGAACTGCGCTCATGCATGTAGAATGCTCATGGCCTTGAGCACGGAACTGCACGCATAGTGTGTCCATGCAAGCAGCAGCAATTCATTGCAGCTGCGCCTTGTTGGACTTGTTTCCTCGGAGCCCTCTTGCACGGATGTCACGTGATTGCTCAAGTTTCTGTTGTGCAAGGTCGAGCTAAGTTGTCATGCGTTCATTTGCTTTGGTACATGAGCCATTCTATGGAGTTATGCCTGTAACTTGACACACAGTTTCTATCCTTCTGTGTGTCAAGTTACAGACATGAACCGTTGTGTTTCTGGCAGTGTACACCACACAAAACCCCAATGGCACATGCAGTGTGCTCAAGGCTAGGTCTCACAATAGCAGCAGCCATAAGATGTCCATGCAAGCAGGAGCGGCACCTTGCAGGAATCCAGTGTGGGTGAGTGGGGGGGAGGGCCTGTGTGCAGGGCTTGCCTGTGCACTTCAGCAGCTGCAGTCAGTCATGAGATCCTTTTGCAACAATGCCGCACCAAACACCGCTTTTTTTCTTCTTCCTCTTTCCAATCCATCGCTCAGTCCTGCACAACATGCAGCAGCCTGCTGTAAATGTCTGAACGCATTCCGTTTTTCAAAGATTCTGGCCCGTTATATCAGCTAGCTAGCCAGATCTGTAGCCTGGGAAGTGCTTTCACGACTTGAATTCTTGACCTGCCAGGTGCAGAGAGTGAGAGTGATGCACTCCACCAGTGAGGGGTTGCCCCGGCAGCCCACCCGCACACCAGCAACAAACCACAGAAAATAGCACCCGGCAAAATAGCACCCGGCAGCAGTACCTGTACGTGATAGTCTTGGATCAGCCTCTGTGGCTGGGCAGGGGGGGTGGGGGGGGGGCTGTGGGGAGGGTGCTGTAGAGAGTCCCTGGGCCCCCATCCGGTCGTGATTCAGGTGGGGCTGCGCATTCCATGCCCAGGCGACATCAATACAGGTCCCAATTGATGGGTTGTTTGTAGCGTTCATGGCTGCAAGTCAACCGCACGGCACCGCATGTACTTGCAAGTAGTGGAGGAATTGAGGAGTGGTGAGTTCATGTGGCTGGTTGCAGGCCGCTGACATGCATGATTGCTTCTGTACTCTTCCATGACACGTGGACACATCCGTACATCAGACATCTTTGTGAGCACTCAGCCATCATCTTCATGTACTCCATGTGGCTATTCAGATGCAGTCATGTCAGAATGTGGAACCCGTGCACAGAGTCCGGTACCAAAAGGGACCAGTGCTTTGCTGTGAAGGGTGTGGAAACCAGACATCAGTGAGCTGTCATCTTCATGCTCTGTGAGTGCAGCCATTCAGATCAGATCGTGTGTGGCCATCATCAGTTCTCAAACTTGTTCTGATTGAGGTTGCTGAGAATAGAGAGAGCAGAAACCACGCTTTGCAAGGTGCCTTGTACTGTCTGTTCGTTCTGAATGTGAAACCCTTTGCACAGAAAGCCATGGGATTCAGAGCTGGCATGAACAACCTGTCCATGGTTGCTTTGAGGTGCGTGGTCACGTACTCCTAAACTGCACGCAAAATGTGCTGTAAACTGTGGATGCGGTTCCATTTCTGGTGTATTCATTGCCCAAGAGTTCTCGAAACGCTGCTACGAAGGGGTTGCTGTGTTCCAGCACAGGGCGCACCAGTGCGCAGGCATGTCCCCAATGAGATTACTGTGCTGATTTTGCTTCTGCATGCGTTTGGAAAGACACCCCTTGTTCAGAAGGCCCTACAGAACCTTGGTCTTCCTGCTTACTGTCAGCGCTGCTTGCATGCTCCTACACCCCCCCCCTCATCAGTGCTGAACTGACTTTGCATTTCCTCATCACTTCCATGCGTTGACAAGAGTGCTACAAAATACTTGAAAGAGCTAGAGCCTGAAAGAGCTACTTCCATTTCAAGTGAGCCTGGTGCTGTCATGGGCCGAAAACTCCTGTGTGACTTCTTTCATTCTTTCGACAACATCTCTCCATGCTCTCTCCTGATCACTGTATAGATGTCCTTGACCAATGACAACTGTGCATGTGGACGTTTCATACGTGGCAAGCCTGCATTGAACACTTCGCTGACATGCTGTCTTGCACACAGCCAGCCTAGGCATGCTCACGCGACACAATGCCTTTCTGTGTCCAAGACAGGTACTGCAAGGCGTACGAGATGGAATGAGTGAGGCAGATGTTGCATGCGGGTTCTGCAGCTGTCGACAACCCACGTGGATCCACAGACGCGTCAACTGCATGCCAAGGAGATGTCGCGACCTCGATTGCAACCTGTTGCAGCCATCAACGCCGCACAGCGTGCAGTATATCAGACACAACGCACTCTCAGGCGCCCAAGTCACTTTTTACGTGCAGCAGAGCTTACATTCCAATTGCAACACACGTAACTGGCCGACTCGATCTGATATCCTCAGCACTCGACGTGAATTGCGCCTCGAACAACTCTGTTCTGTTCGAATATTCCTCTGTTTGCAACGCAGGATGTTCAATTCAACAGTTAGCATGGGCAACCCAACGGACTTCGGTCGCGAGACGGAAGCGTCACAACCCGTACAGGTGCGGCCTTCGCTTGCTCCCACGCAACTCCTCTCTAACAATGCGAATTGTGCGTTAGGAAGTGCCTTGGCAGGCGGTTAGTTGCATTATCCAGAATTCAAGCGGTTCGGAGTTCCCTCAGTACTAGTGACCTGCTGCACGTTGCATTCGCACACTACCAACGGGTAGCGCATGCAACAAGTACACACGATGGTAGTCAGGTTATGGTAGTCCAATGCGGTCCGCATAGCCCGTTGTTGCGTGCTAGCAGTCCTGCAACACTGCCGCAACGCACCTGCCGCAACACACATTGCACGGAGTCCGCAGCAGCCAGCATTGCACAGACCCCACAATCCAGCACACACGATACACTGCTGTGAGTCGGCGGTGTTTCGTGCAGCTGCAAACTAGCCGAGCCACAATGTCGCTGCACTTGTAAAAAAGCTTGCACGTGTACCTGTTGCTTTCTCTCTTGCCACGCTGAGCAAGGAAAGACTGTGGCACATGTTGGAAGTGGTGCTTCGACGCACAGCGTGATGTCTACCCATGACGCTTGGTCACGCGAACGACTGAAAGTATGCAGGTGCAAGTAGTGACGAGGATTCGCGGCGTACCCCTTGTCACGTTGGGCAGCAGCTATCGCATTAGGGAGGACATCGCCGAAGGTGGATACAGCAATGTACGAATCTTGGGCTTGAAAAGTCAGAATGAACGCCATTGGACACTGCTGTAGAATCTCCTTGGAAGCTCCTCGAGGTGTGAGCGCACTTGCAGGTTTTCAGCGCCACATGCACGCAGGGCCCCCTCAAGGGCCAGGACGTGGCTATCAAGCTGGCCAACAGCGTTCCTCATGCGCCAGTCGCCCTCGCCAATGAGTTCAATATTGTGCATGACATCGGACAGCACCCGAACAACATCTGCGTGATTGACACGCTGCACAGCCCAGATGACCTGAGCATCCAGGCGCTGGTGTTGCCCCTCTACCAAGACACTCTCCACGGCTCGGCGGCCATCACGCGGCTTCGCAATGCTGTGAGCCGCAAGCGCAGACCATTTGACAGGCTGGGAAAACTTGTGGGCAGGTTCCGCCAATTAGCGAAAGGTGTTAAGAACACCCACCAGAATGGATATGTTCATCACGACCTGAAGGAGGACAATGTGTTCCTGGATGGCCAGGGCGGTGTTGTGCTTGGGGACTATGGCCTGAGCAACGACATGGGCACTCACCACCAAACGATGCGCGGCACATCTGCTTATATGGCCCCAGAAGTACTGCAGGCCGGCCTCGCAGGAGGGGTGCCGTACAAGGCGCTGCCTTCGCAGGACATGTGGAGCCTGGGCGTGATGATGTATACACTGGTGTGCAGCGACCCCGTCACACACCAGGACACGCAAATCCCGGGCCTGGCTAGAATGAGTGCAGTGCAGCATGAGGAGGCTCGGTGCATGCACCACCTTGACAACTGCAGCCTCTATGGAGACCTTGCAGCGAACCCTCCTCCGGGAGCTACATGCCACCTCGACACGAATAACCCCCACTCCCGGGCGCTGTTGGATGTCATCCAACGGTGCCTGCAGGTCGATGCAGCCATGCGGGCCAGCGCTGCAGAAGTTGAGGCCAGGCTGGAGGTGCTAGAGGGCCAGGTGCTCGCAGCAGAGCAAGTGCGCCCCCTCCCTGCGTCCGCCTTATGAATGCACTTCCCCTGTGCATGAAGTTGCTTGTGGCGGTTGTGCTAGGCCAACAAGGAGATGGTGTGCAGGAAGCTGCTGACAATGGCACGCATGTTGAGGATGAGGACGTAATGTCTGGGACCTCGGGTCTCAAGGGGCTGGGACCTCGGCGAACTTTCCATTCGAGTGAGTATAGCGCGATCTCGGCATCCACAACTGACGTGCGCCCTGTGTGACTGATCTGGTTTTGAGTGTGGCAGCCGGTGGCGTGCCCTGAAAGCCTCTGAGCGTGGTGCCAGCCGTGACTGTGGTGCGCATGCAGGCTGGCCGCATCTCCTGCCTCGGCAACGAGGGCCTTCAAGGGCCGTTTCCTTCAGCTGCGGGAGAGCATCAGCCCATACTGCCCGCACTGGTTGAAAAGGAGGCTCCCAACACACCCACTGTATGCATGGAGGAAGTCCGTGCACAAGATGAACTTTACATGCCGCCCGCAGTCAGGGAAGAGGAGACCCACACGGCGCTATCATGCGCGGAGGATCTTTTTAAAGAAGATGAGGGTCTGTTACTTTCCCCAGAGTGGTCCCTGCCACCCGTGAAGAGCTTCTTTGATGGCGGCAGTGTGTATAAAGGGTGCAGAAGTCCATGGTCACCATCCCGCCCTAATGTGCAAACTCCGACATCACCAGGCTTCAGCTGTGACCTTTCGCTTGAGGCTTGCTCAACAGCAGCGTCAGGCAGCCTGCCCGCCTTCAGTTCATGGGACTGTTCTCCCATGCATGCACAGCCTGGCTGCGAGCATGCTGCTGAGGGGCTGCACAGGGTAGTTGAGGCGAGCGGGACCGGGGAGAGCACCTGTACCTGCGCCACCCTGGCACACGAACGTGAGTCATGCGCGGCGCCCATCTTGGCGATGCAGGACCATGTGGAAGCCACTAGTGTTGACAGTGAGCGGCCTAGGAGCAAGAAGAGGTCGTGGGTGGCACGCGCATGCAAGCACCTGAAGCGTGCGTTCTTGTGCTGCGGGCCATGCATGCAGAACCCGATGGAGTAGGGCGAGAGAGGCGAGAGTGGTGGGAGGGGCACGATTGACAAGAGCGGCAGTAGTGGTGACAGGGGGTCATAGTTGAAAGAGAGGAACGAGTGGCGACAAAGGCATGATTGATAAGAGGGGTAGTAGTGGTGACAGGGGGCGGCAATGGCCTAGAGGGGCACACGTGGTGACAGGTGACACACTGTGTGAGAGAGCAAGTAGTGGTGAGAGGGGGCAACAATGGTTCACAGTGTCATGGAACTGTGAGAGGGGCATGAGAATATGCGAGAGGGCAGAAGAGCAATCACCAGCAAAGTGCTCAGCTCTACATACTGGCTGGCAGCTTTAGACGGGAGTATCCTGTGTCTATTCTGGTAGATGCAAGAATGCGATGCTGGATTCTTTTCCCTGGGCTTAGACGCTCGTGGTTTTCTTGCCAGTGTCTGTTGTTACAAGGATCAGTGCAAAGTGTTCAGAGACTGTGAATGGCACATTGTGTAGTTCAGAAGTGGTCGGCTTGTAATATCAGGGCTCTGCACTCGTGTTTCATGCCATTGGTATGAGATCTTTGATTACAGAGCTGCATGTTGCAATATGCGGCTCTCAGGCAATCACCAATGTCCTCAGGTAGCGCTCACCCGAAGTGGTTTTACACAGCCCAGTAGACACACAGCCAACCCCTGACTACCTTGCATGCTTCCCCCAAGTGTTCGATGCATGGAAACTGACCATTGCTGATGTCCACGACTGTAGCGAAAACATAGGGCACACAGCTTGCGAAGCACACACGTCATCTGTGCCAGATGTTGTAAGGAGTATTGCTCGTACAGGATGCTCGTACAGGCTGCATCACGCAACATGGGACTTTTTTCATTCGATTCCATACCAGAAGAATTGTTGATTATCATGTCACTGCTGTTGATCTTGGCAGGAGTGGCTGTTGTTGGGGATACTGAATAAGCAAGGGTTGGAAACGATGTGTCATGCTCCTATGATGTCTTGCTTGTAGGTACGTTCGGAATGATAGCTCTTGTAATGAAGGTTACCTTTAGATCTTTGCTGCTGTTGCTTGCCGCACTGAAGAACAGTGCCTCAGTACTGCCACAGAATACCTCAGTTGAGCGCTTGCACAGTAGAAGCACCATTGTGCTCTGTCATCACCACCATACTCTCCAAGAGTGATACACAACATCTGAGTGAAGGTGCTGTTGTGCCAATCCAGTGATCCTGTATTGGCCTGTCGTGCGCCTACGAGCATTCTTGCTGACAAGCCTGGCACGTAGTATTTCCTCGTACATGTCCCTTGCAGATGGCAAGTTTGCCCATGAGCCTGTTGAAGGTAGGAATGCTGCTCTGCGCACGACGAAGAAATGCGGTTGCCGGTGCCGTCTTGCATACAGACAGATGCCGGCACCTCACACGAAAGCAAGCCTTTCAAAGCCCAATTCAGGGACTGCAAGGCGCACAAGATGACGTACGCGTGAGGAGATGTGATTACATCGACAAGGACGCCGGAAGGCGAGGCTTAAGTGAAACACACTGAAGATGTTGTCATGACGCTTGGTTCTACTACCTAGGCCTAGATACCTATGATTTTGAAATGCATGCCACACATGTCGCAGACTAAACCAAGGTCAATTGTAACCTGTTGCAGCGATGAATGTGCTCGACGTGCAGTATTTCAGGTACATCGCACTGTCAGGCGCCCAACTCACTGTTTTAGTGCACAAGAGCTGATTTTTCGATCTCCACGCAGCCAACTGAACAGAGTGAGCTGATACCCGCAGTACTCGTCGCGTAGTGCCCATCGGATAAGTCTGTTGCGTTTTAGTAGTCAACAGCTCGGCACAGCAAGATGCGTTGCTCATCCGACAACGTGGGGAAGAACACCAAGCCAGGCATGGCAGCGCCCGACACGGTGAGATTTTCATCCCTTCTCACATAGGTGCTTCAAGGTATGTGAGTTATGCGCTCGCAAGCCCCTTGATAGTCTACATGTGGACGTGACCAGAATTCAAGCGATGCGGTGCCGCAGTGACATGCTGAACGTCGCATCATCACATGCTGCAATTGCCCCCTATTTCACAACTGACGCCCATAGCAATGTCCTTAAATGAGATACCAGTGCAATAGCTGAATCTCTGTAGGCGTCTGAGATGTGCATTGCCCGTGGCCGTAGACCCCAAGGTTCCTTGGCCGCAACACACAACCCGCGCAACCGACTTCGCACCGCATCCGCAAAGGCCAGTTTTGCATGAAATACGGTCAAATGCACACAATTCTCTTTTGTGAGTCGTCGCTTTGGCGTGCAGCTCGAAACTAGCCGCGTTGGTGCTGCGGCAGTGCACTGCCGCAGCACCAACAGCTGCAGATGGCTATCCAGCACATGTTGCATTCCATCTCGTCGCGCTGAGCAAACAGTAGTTGTCACATATGTTGCGGTACTTCGATTGAAATGGTACTTTGACGCAATGGTACTTTGACGCAAAGATACTTGCCCACTGATGACGCTGTGCAGGAAAACACGCAGGAACAGGCTCTGACCAAGATTCCTTGCGGCAGGTTCCTCGTCAGCAGCAGCAATGCCCGCTATCGCCTTCACAAGCACCACTTTGCATCCGGAGCTACAAGCAGGGTACACGTCTTGCCCATGTGCAGTCAGAATGAACACCGCCTGTGTATTGTAGAGCCTCCCTGGAAGCTTCAGACCACAAAAGGGTTTGGGTGCACTTGCAGGTGTACAACGCTGAATGCAAGCAGGGGCCCCTGAAGGGCCTGTGCGTCGCAATCAAACTGGTGAAGAACGTTGAACATACTTCAGGCATCCTCACAAGAGAGTGCGCAATCGCAGATTCCATCGGATTCCACCCAAACACGATATGCGTGCTCGACACACTGACACTGCCAGAAGATCGCAGGCGCATCAAGGCGCTGGTGCTGCCCCTGTGTGGTGACAGTCTGAATGAACGGGCATGTGCCAGGCGCAGAAAAACCGACAATCGAAAACCCTTCCGCAGTCTGGGGGACCTAATCTCTGAGTTCCGCCAAGTCGCCAAGGGGCTCAATCACATGCACCAGAGTAAGGTTGTACACCACGACTTGAAGGACGAGAACGTGTTCCTGGATGGCCAGGGCGGCGTTGTCATCGCAGATTTTGGTCTGTGCAAAAGAGTGGGCACTCACCGTTCAACAACGCTGGGAACATATCCTTTCATAGCACCCGAAATACTACGAGCTGGTCTTCGCAAGGGGGTACCGTTTCAGTCTCACCCATCCCAGGACATGTGGAGTGCTGGGGTGATGTTCTATGGCCTCGTTTCGAGGAATCCGATCCCAGATGACGAGCCAAACATCCCTGGGCTATACTGCATGCACGAACAAGAGCAGTACGAGGTTATGTGCCAGCACTACCTGTCCCAAAGTGAGCTGTACACAGACCTAGCAGGCAACCCCCCACTCTCAGCTGGAGCCCATCTTCACCGCAGCAGCCCCCCACTCGCGAGCCCTGCTAGATATCATTCAGAGCTGCCTCCAGATGAACCCAGCCATGCGTGCAAGCGCAGCTGAGGTCGAGGCCCGCCTGGAGGTTCTAGAGGCCCAGGTCTTGGCTGCTGAGGCAGTGCGACCCCCCTCCCCCCGCAACTACTGTGTGCCTACATCGTTGTGCATGGTCGTTGTGTGCGGGTGACCGTCAAATGGTGTGTAGGAAGCTTCTGAGACTGGCTCGCTGTTGGAGGTCGACTCTGTGCATTCTGATCATCAGAGGCACGCCCTGTGTTGCTGATCTTGTTGTTAGTCTTAGCGTTGGAGCCGGTGTGCGTTCGATCAGCCCCGAAAGCTGCTGTATGGGCTGTGACTGTGGTGCGCATGCATGCAGGATGACAGAGAGAGCAGCTGTACATGCACTGTACCCTCAGCTCCAGGGGAGGAGCAGCACATGCAGTACGCGCGTCTGCATCAGAAGGAGGACACAGCTCATGCATGCGTGGATGGATTTGCTGCACAAAAGGAGGAGGCCTCCATGACCGCTGCAGAGTGGTCCCTGCCTCATGTGAAAGGAGGCTTTTGGGATGGTGGGAGGTGTAAGAATGGGGGCCCTTCATGGTCACCGGAGTTCAGCGGTGCCCTGTCGCTGGAGGCCTGCTCCACTGCAACATCGGGCAGCCTGGTGGGCGTCACGTCGTGGGGATCTCCAATGCATGCGAGGAATGGGCGCGAGCATACTGGTGAGGGGGCGCTGCAGAGAGTGGTGGAGGTGAGTGGAATTGGGGAGGCAGCTGCTAGTACCTGTGGGGGGCAGGAGGGAGCTGCAGGCACGTGGCCACCACCCACTCCCGCAGGCATGGAGCCTGTCACTGTGGGGAGAGAGCTTGAGTGGTGTGTGGCTCCTACCGTGGCATTTCATGATCATGCGCTGGTTAGAGGTGTTGGCAGTGAGTGGCCTAATAACAGGAAGATGCCATGGGTGGCACGCGCATGCAAGCACCTGAAGCGTGCGTTCTTGTGCTGCGGGCCATGCATGCAGAACCCGATGGAGTAGGGTGAGAGGGGCACGAGTGGTGGGTGCCAAGTTGTGGATATGAGCAGACTGTTTCTGTTGTGGTGATGCAAGAATGCGACCCTGGATTCTTTTCCCTGGGCTTAGACGGTCGGGGTTTTTCTTGCCAGTGTCTGTGTTGTGTCAAGCTTCACTACAAAGTGTTCAGAGACTGTGAATGGGACGTTGTGTAGTTCAGAAGTAGCAGGCATGTAAATTCAGACGTCTGCTCTCGTGGTACATGCCGGTGGCTGCCCGTGCGTGAGATCTCATCTCCCTTACAACCTCGCGCCCATGACTGCAGGCTGCAACACGCACGCTGAACGCTCTCAGCCAATCTCCAATGCCCACCCGCATTGTTGACATTCGCTGAGCCAGTCAACAACGCGGCATCAACTGATACCCAACGCAGACTTGAGGATACCCTTTTTCACTTTTTTGTGAGGATACCCAACTTGAAGAAAAAGCTAATCGGGAACCACGCCATACCGAAGAAGGGCTTGAGGCTACCCCACACATACGCCCCACCAGCTACCCCCCACTACCACGCATGTTTTGCTCCAAGTGCTGCACGCATTCATGCAACTTACTATAGGAGTCCAAGCATGAAGGCAAGAAAAGCCAAACAGCTTGCCTGTCGTCTGTTTGACGTATTGAGTACAGCCCGCACGTGTTGCTTCGAAAGGCCAGAAACCATGTGGTAGAGAGCATGTCGTGTCAAATTACGCTACAGGGGACTTGTTTCAATGGGCCCCTCTTCCAGGCAAGTCACGTGATTGTGCAAGTTTCTGTCTGACTATGTTCGGTGCACACCACATCACACAACCAACAAAGTATGCAGTGTGCTCATTGCAGTGGCTCAGAAATGCGGGCACAGGCTTTCGATGCAAGCAGTAATAGCACCTTGCTGCTGCACCTTGAAGCAATCCAGTGACGCTGAGGGGGTGGGGCCCCATGTGCATGTGTGCTGGGCTCGCCTATGATAGCCTGTGTCAGCAGCTCAAGCTGCTGCTCCGTCCTGAGGTCCTTTTTTATAACGACGCACCACACACTGCATTCATCCATCATTCTGTTGCGCGTGCTTCAATGTAGAAGCTTGGAGCAGCAGCCCGATGTATTGACTTAAAGCACCACAGGCCCATCCATGAACCACAAGACCAAGAAAAACCAAAATTGGCACTACAAAGATGGTAAAGCGTAATTACCGCACACATGTCAGAGCCAGGCAGTACCTTGAAGTGGTGAAGTGCGGGCTTGTGGTCTGGCATGTGTGGGCTTGTGCCCTCAGCCAGGCCCACTAATTGCTATGCTGTTGCCGCTACTGAGCATCCACAGATCAGAAGGCCATCCTCATCATATGTTGGCTTCTTAAGACTGCGTGACGAATGACCTGTGCAACATTCAGTGGCGCTAAGTTCCGTGCTCACGGAAGTGTCCCAGTTGGATATGTGTACCGCCATTATTATACATGAGAGGATAGTACTCTTTCATTAATATTACAAGAATATTTCGACGCATCGCAGAGCACGTACCATTCAAGCCGGCCGGTTGCTCTGTGACTCTAGCACGCCCACGTCTTCCTGGCTGTATGTGTAGACATGATTTTGGGCATCAGTTCAGTTGCATTGATCGCGTGGCAACAGCAATATGCAGTGCTCAGAAGAGCGCACAAGTATCGCTCAAGAAACACCATCGCACTTGAACGAACAACATGCAGTGCAAACTCAACTCCTCGTGGTTGCTACATTGCAGAGCAAGCAAATTTAATACGTATCAGCCTTGCATGTGGGTCTGAACGTCCAGACCGTTGCTGTGAATGGGAAGTTCGCGCAGAACTGTTCGAATTTGAACACAATGAGCAAGCACTGAGAACCAAACCAGCAGATTGAAGGGACTGAAAAGTATACAAATGAGAAGACAAAAGTGGAGTAACTGGTCTTTTCTTCTTTTCTACCTTTGTACGGAAGATTTGAATCACTGGTTGTTTGGAACACACTATCACCGCATGCATGATCCTTCAAGTCATGAATATGTATGATCACACATATTAATCATGTGATGTGCACTCCTTTTCAAGCATGGTAATTACATCGACAGGACCCAGGAGAAAGTGCCAGTGCACCAATGTAACAGACTAATACAAAGCAGAAGTTCAAGCATAGTATGTCCACGATTGCAGCAGAGCTCGACTGTTTTAAGAGATGGCCACAGAGCGAGGTGCCTTGTCTGCTGTGCTGATCAATGAACTGCAGCCGTTGGCTGCAATCATCACGCTGCAACAAGCTGCCCATCTCTTATGGATACGTGTATACTCAAGACAACCATCATTTGAGTGTTAAAGAGCTGCTAACTCAGTTGATGTCCCTTGGGCCTGCTCCCCAGAGCCATAGCCACAGCAGGATATATGGCTGTGTTAGACCATGCAGACTCGGATTAGCACTCAGCAACTGCTGGAAAGTGTTGTCCTATGCAATACGTCCGCAACAGGGTTGTCTATCAGTGAACTACTTCAACGAACTCAAACACAAAGGGGTTTTCTTTATCATCTTACACAACCCATGGAAGCCTTGTTGTCTCCACAAGCATGCACAACAGCAGCCTTCTCATAATAGCGTGACAATCTTCGTCATTCGTTCCATCCCTCCAATAGCCATACGTTTCTACGTTGTTTTCAGAACAAGCACACAGCAAACTCAGGGCCCATCCACAAGCAAATCCTAAAGTCATACCGCTCCATCCAAGCATCCACATGTAAATCCAAAACCCGTGCCCGCTCATCTGCCAGGTATGCTTCTTCACAAGAGAATACTTAGCTACTATAGCTCCAACTTGCTCCTAGAGCTCTGTTCCAAGAGAAAGATTTCAGCCTGGGTCTCCAGTGACCGAGTTGTGTTGCCGCTGTCTTGCACGAACTGTTGGGGCAGGCGGGTTTTGGCCACCAGCAAGCTCCATTACTCCAGGCTCCTTCACAGGCAATTTGACAAACGCTGTCACAAAGGGATGGCTTCCCACAGGCCTGTCTCGCCAGGCTGCAATGTACTCTTCAGCTGTTGAATCATCACCCGCTACAAGCTGTGTGGATGCCTGCCTCACAACTGAATGCCTGCCTCAGACAGTGACTGCAGCTGACTGATGACAAACGCTGCGTCTATGGTGCCCACTGGTGCTTCTGATATCGCATGTCTGCAAGGAGCAGGCTTTTTTGGATGCCAGCATCATGCATCGTGACCATCATACACCTCCAAGCAGCACCCCTGTGGGATCTTGCAGGAAGGCACCATCACATACCTCCAAGCAGCACTTCGTGCGCTGCAAGCAATCTGGGCTGCTACCTCTGATGATCTGAATCTCCTGAACAACACACGAGCGCCAGTGAAGCTCCACAACTGCTCAGTAACTCCTCGAGGTCTGCTGGATGGCTTGTATCGATCTGGCATGAACCAGTGCAGATGCAGTTTTGGAGCAACTTGACAGAACTACGTCACACTGGATACGTCACCTGCGTTGATTTGCTGGTACATGAGCCATTCTATGGAGTTATGCCTGTAACTTTACACACCTTGGATACGTCACCTGTTTTGGCTGGGGATGCCGTAGGTGGCTGCCCCTCCTCCCCCGCTCTTCGGATTGCTGAGGCCCATTATAAATATTGTCTGTGGGGTTGGTGTGATGCTGAAGTTTCCTTTTTGGTGGTGAGATTGGTCAGATTCTGTGACATCCACAGCTTGTGTTTCAGACACTATGTCTTGCAGATGGAAGCATCCTTGTCTCGGAACTGGCGTGTAGGAAAGTTGTACATATGTAGGGAGACTGGTAGGTAAGTACGCCGTACATATACAAACTGGAGATCAATAGACATCCCAAAGTGATCTGGGATGTCTAGTGGGGAGACATCCTAACTTGGGAGGCGCTTCCAATGTTGCTGCAATGGACGTCCCTCTGCACCTGCCTCTGCGCATCCCTCTGCACCTGCCTCTGCACATGCAAACCAGCGAACGCGTTGGCCTGCTGGATGCCCTTCTCCTGTTGCGATGAGGTGGAACCATCTCTGGACATGACTGGCGCTGACCAGGAACCAGTCAGGGCGGCTTCTGCCAACAGCTGTGTTCCCACAGTCATGCAACGGAGTCCCCACCTGGGAGTATGAAAGATAAAAGTAAGGAAACAACATGTCCACTTTGACACAACTGCGTGTTACATTTTCCTTGCTGGCTGACCTCTGCATTGACCACCGTTGCCTTAGACACTGTACGTCATAATGCATAACTGTGGTGGGCGCCATGGCAGCGGTTTCATGCCACTGTGATACAAGACAAGAACAGACGTTCAGCAGTGAAAGACGGGAGTTCTCAGACAACCGCCAGCCACGAACATGCCACAAGCAACTGCACAACTACAGCCGACCTCTGTATCCACCTAGTGGGTAACCTCAGGTGAAGGCATGGAAGTCCCAGGAATCCAGGTGGAACCACTGCAGTTTTTTTTTCTTGTTTCCCCCCTGTTGCCATTTCTGCACTTCCCCCTCGCCCCACGTCCACTACTTGAAAGTATAAGCATGGCACCCCATCGTGAAGTAGATTGGTGTCGTGCTAAGTGCTCCGGGCGATGGATTTGGATAATGCACAGGTGAACTGATGTGACCTGGGTACTGGGTATCGCAGTGCTAACATGTAGCTAGATTATTCATGCGAATTCTCGCTAATTTCTTGTATTTATCTGCCATGCGGCGCTGATGCCCCCCAAGCTCGTCTTTCTCATTTATGAGGGTGGTGTATGAATTCGCACGAAGCGTTCAAATTCGAATAGTGCTGCAAACAGATTACGGAAACAAGGGCAAATTACGCAAACACCAGTTATAGCGTATGGCATACAGCACGTACTTTCTTCATTAGCTGGACGCCTTGGCTATGCTTGCGCCTGCAGCTGATTGGTAATCTGATTCCGTCCTGCATCATATGCACTCTATTCGACTATCGTGTTGAGACAGTGGTACATAGCTGTAGCGAGTACAAAGCTATCGCAATGACGGGCGTGGCGATAGCTCTTATTGCGTCTTCCTGTCTGCTGGGAGCGTATGCAGAGCTCGTGTCTCCTGACTGCGGAGGGGCGTTCCAACCCTGCTGTACTGGGAACGAATCATGCGCACAAGGACTTTCCTGCATTGATAGAGGAGATGTAGGCATAGTTTGTGAGCCTTGTGGAGACCCCTTCTCGCAGCCCTGTCCTGCTAGTCCTTACTGCTCCAGCCCACAGTTGGTACCTACAGCGAGTACGAAACAAAGTCTGCAGACTTACACTTGACCGCAACAACTGTTGTTGTGTACTGGAGGCTCTGTTATGTGCACAGGGCACCAGGATCAGGTGGTACAATGCGCCCCATGTGGCTCAGAATGGGAGCCATGCTGCCCTGAAGTAAACAATCTCTGCCAGGGCGAGCTCGAGTGCTATTCTGAACAGGATCGCTGTGTTGTTACAGAGTACATTTGGTACCAAGAGCAGTTTCTTCCAGGTGGGCATCAGTCAACGTGCTGCGAGGGGCCTAGGTATCCGCATATTGCAAACTGCGCATTGCCAGCTGCTAGCTGCACTTACAGCAGCGCTGCTAAACGTATCACTGCAGGCAGCTGCTTGCTGCACTTGCAGCAGCGCTGCAACACATATCATTGGAACACACTACATGTAAAGGTGGCACATGGATACTTGCAGTTTATGACAGGGGTGATGGTGGTTTCCCAATTTCTACCCAGACGAATGAACTCGGCTTCGCTCTTTGTGGGGGCCTAAGCGAATCACCGTGCCTCCTCAAGGGCAACACAACGGCGTTGCCAGCATGGCAGTGCGATCACCCGTTCGTTATCAAGGTTCCTGGTGGGTTTCTCTTAGTCTAACATGTGTTCGTACGTAGTCATGAACTCAATGGTGGACACCAGACCCTGGTATTGTGATGATGTGCAGCTTTCCTCTGTGGAACAGCAAACGATATAGGCAGTGGCGTTCTGCTGTCCGGCAGTTCGTGTGGAGCTCTACAACGGATGCCATGCAATGGAACGACATGCGATGCTGGCCTATCAGCTGTTCAGTTTGATGGTACGACACATCATTACCGCAACAAACTGGAACAATGGAAGTGGTGCAGATCACCGATGGACACATGTATATTACAGGGTCAACCATGCGGCGGCACTATGCAGGCATTATTGGCTTGAGGTGCAGCAACTATACACTACAGGTTCCGTAAGGCAGAAGCAGTCGTGCCATGCCGCCAGGAAGTAATTTGCCTCCGGGCTGTGAAAAGCATCAGCATCAATCCGATTCCCTGAACTCCACACTCTCAGTGTGAGAAACTGAGCGACCACTGCATCCAATGGGCAGGCCCGTCCCAAATTCCTCGTGCAAAATGACATCTGCGTGCCTAAATTGTAATTGGGTGAGGGCATCGTCTGAAGAAGGTCTCAGCTCTTGCACATGATCGCAATTGGTGGCAGAAGTATGGCATTATTTGCATTGAAGCCGCATCGCAGTGTCATTATGCTATTGTTTGAGATTCAATGTTGTAATCTTGATTGTCTAGAGATGTGTGGGGCACTCGGTCGTATGCACATACTGGCAAATTTCGCACCCTCGTACCAGCATCATGAGCTTCCTGGCGACACCTTCAGCATCTGCTACATTATATTTGCAAGAGAATTTTATCATACGTGAGAGCTGTTGGTGCATAATAGCGCACTCAGCCTGTGGTGTGGTGCACCATGGTTAGAAAACACACTCGATTGCATGTGCTCAATCCCGTTGAACTACACATCACGAGAAACACGAAAATTCACTACAAGTGAACTTCGACTTCATCCCTGCACGTGTTAGTATTGCTTGCAGCGTCCATAACGAGCTCCAATGCACCGCACGTTGTGGAGATTGGCACCGTGCTAACGTTATTCCGAAGATCCTAAGTCCTATGTCGACTGCCATCCTTCAGCAGCTGGACAACTTTTACCTCAGTGAATCAGACTTGGAGAACACACCATCGCGTAAGGACGGAGTAGATGCAGAAACGGAGAAGCGACTGCGATTTTACGGATGTCAAAGAATACAACGCGCAGTAGTGCTCTTAGGAGTGCCTCAGGTTGTTGCAGCGACAGCCCAAACGTTGCTGCACCGGTTTTACTGCAAGCAGAGTCTCTGCTACTGGCACATCCGGGTGCGCTTTGAATTCTTCTGGAGACCCAGGTTCTCTTTGTCCTTGCTCAAAAGTTGAAGTTGCCGCCTCTCAACTTCGGCTGTTTTTGTATCGTTGATGCATGCTTGTAGGCTAGGGCATGTTGCTTCTCAGACGGCTAGCCACTTGGTTCAGCCGAGAAGCCTTCAAGTCTTTAACCTCCTCGACATATGTAGAAGCTGACGGTGGCAGTGACATGGATCGCGATCAAGATAGAGGAGCAAACGAGGCTGGCTTCTCTTACAGATGTTGCGATGGTGTTCCATGTGTTGCAGCAACGTGAGGAGGGCAAGAAGGTGACTCTGGCGAATCCAGAGAGCGACACCTTCGTCAAATTAAAGTCTGAGATTTGCTCTACATATGAAATGGGGGTCTTTGATGCTCTTGGCTTCATATGCCATGTGGACCATCCCCACAAACTCACATCCAACATCCCAGGACTCATATTTTATGACAAGGAGATGAAACGGGATGAGATTCCCGAAGGACTCTTGCAAGTGCGCTCGAACAGCTCAGATGTTGCTAGAACTATCCAATCGAAGGCTTATGCTGAGCTAACAGCTGAGGATGTGCAGGAAGCGTGGAGCCTTGCAAATGATTCATTGCAAATACCCCTATGCGTACGTTTCCGCTCGTTAACAATCGCATGTGCGTGCGTTTTCTTGGCAGCACGCAGGCTAAACATCGCAATGCCCGAGGACCCTCCCTGGTGGGAGTTTGCAGGCGCATCCTTCCCGGACATTGTCACTGTGTGCCATGAACTGTTGTCTGTCCACAAGCTCCCACCACCTGTGTACATTAGTGTTAACAAGGGTGAAACGGCTGCCATGATAGACGAGAAGCGTGCTGAGCAGTCCCTGCCTCACTCTCCAGCACTGCTAACGGGGGATGGCAGTGCGGGTGCAGCACCACGCAGCGAGGAAGAGCAGCTCCCAGGACCGCCACCTGCTGCAGCTCCATCAGCTCCAGCCCCATCAGCATCGCAAGCCCTTGATGCTGGTGCTGGTTCAGATCAGTCTCCGTCGCGGTCAGCGGAGCGCAGCAACGGCAGTCGGCGGCGGGCGCCAAACCGGCAAGGACATGGGCAATCAAGCTTGGGGAGAAGTGAACGATCGGGTGGGGACAGAGACAGCCGTCGTCATCGAGACACCGGTCGCAGTCGGCATGATAGCCGACATGATAGGGCAGGGAGCCCACGTAGTGCGGGCACTCGCAAACCATCAGGAAGCCGAAGCAAGCAACCGAGTTCCCATTATCATGAGAGTAGTGCAAGCCGCCGAAAGCGAGATGATGGCGGAGCAGAAGCACGGTACCGAGATCCAGGCAGCAGAGGTGCTGCGCGTGGTCGCCAGAAAGGTAGAGAAAATGGGAGTGGTTCAGGGGGTGGTCGAAAACCTCTGGATTGGGACGAGATGTCCAAGGAAGCATTCCGGGATGACAGGCCCAAAGAAAGTTTCAGGGATGAGATGCCTAAAGAAGCTTTCAGGGATGAGTCTGCGCGACCCCAAAAACGGTCCCCCAGTGCTCGGGGTGTGGATGACTTTGGTGACCGGGCACCAAAGGTTCATCGCACAGAAGCTCGAACCTAGTGTATACATGTGGGGGCAAATAGCGGATACATCGAGGACTGGTGCAGTTCTGATGGTGTCGACAGTTTTTCATACTGCTCGTCACTCTTGCAAAAGTTGCAGTTGATACATGCATGTTTGATGTGCTTGGTTCCATGAATCCATCGCATGTGGAGAAACTGACATCGACACTGTTGCATGGAGTACATAGGTCTAGAAGCATCAACCAAAAGCAAACAGTCGCGCAGGCAAGCAAGGTAGATTCAACTCAACACCCAGAACGACAAAGGCACTCCGCCAAGCCAGTACACGGAAGCAGCACAGCACCACAAATGAGTAGGAGGTTGCAGAACAGACGTCCCACCAGTGGGGCACCCAGCCGACGGATCGCAGCCAAGGGCGCGCCCCGCCCAGTAAGGACAGGGGGGGGGGGTTATAGGCCCTGCCCACAGGGGGGAGACCGCGGAAAATGCCCGAAACGAAGTAATGTATTGGATGGTGTTGTTTAGCAGGAAGCAGCGGCAGGCCGAGGAGGCAAAATGCAGTACACCACGTCCTTCCCATTACGTTGACATGAGGGGAAGGACGGCCACGACACGGAACAAGGGGGGGGGGGGCATGGCATGCTTCCAGGATTCGTGCATCTTTACAGTGGCGTTGACATGTGTGAAAAGTTTCATGGACGGTGGATGGTTTCATGGATTTGTACACTAGCTCACAAGGCGCGTTGACATTTGTGCTGCACAAGGGTGGGTGTACACGACATCAAGGCTGCTTTCCAGCTGAGCCTGGAACATGGCGTTGATATCACCTTGCTTGGCAACGCGCGATGCTGCTGTTCGCTGAGAGGAGGGGACATGTGAGAGGGGGGGGGGGGGGGTCGTGGGCGCATTGGCGGCGGGGGGGTGTGGTAGGAGGGGGTTATCCAGCCGGCAAATGTGTGGGGTGGATGCCGGCAGCAGCAGGGGTGTGGGAAGCTGCGCCGATTGTTAATGAGGGGCAAGATGTAGAGGTGGGGGCTGCTGCGCAGGCCTGGTGGTGGGCGTGACTAGTGCTGGGTTGATGGTCTGGGAGATTTCAGTGCGGAGATCTGACATGGGTGTGGATGGGTGGCGTATCATAGCTTACTAGTATACATATGATACCAGTGTACATATAATTCATATGTATACTGGTATGGCCTCAGGTCTGGTCAGGCTGGAGGGGCTGAACGGTTTGTCGGACGTCCGGTTCCCTCATCTGAAGGCCACACCTGAATACGTCATACGCCTCGACCCTCAACCTAACCCCTCAGCCTAACAGCAGTGCATGTTTCACCAAACATTAACTGTGCTGTGGCTGTGACTGTGGCGGGAAACTTCCGTCGTAGATTGTCTCTCGTGGATTGTGCGGCATGGTGTTGATGTAATCAAGGTCACCAGCGCAACATGTCTCAGCGGTCAGTGACCTTGAATACAGCAACCCATGGAGTGGCGGTGTAGCGAAGTCTAATGCATGTGTACAGTAAACCACAAAGGCGGTACAGATGGCCATGGAGGGATGGTTGTTATCTATTATCGCAGTTTGGCTAAGAGTGCTGGGAAAGACTTTCGTGATGGTGCTGTTGTGCCATTCGAGTGAAGTGGT
>JAUMHD010028224.1:0-31629 GCA_032359135.1 Ulvella scutata
TTAAGCGACACTGGTGTTCACTGCTCCCGACCTCGCAGCCCCCGCCCCGCCCCGCCCACCCTCCTCCACTTCACAGGACCCTCCCCTCCCCCCCCCCCCCCCCGCGCGCACCCCCCCCGCGCGCACCCACCACCACTGGCACCATGCACGCCGCGCCTTAAACAGGTGTCCCCAAGCGTGGCAGTATCAAGGCGATGATTCCAGCTCGGTGGGAGATGATCCTCGACATCTCCTATATATCCTCCAGTGCAGACACTTACGTTACCGCAGGTGTCCGTGCGGATGGCACAGCCGCGAAGCTCCGTTACTCACAGAAGTTCGCCGACTACCGGAACGGTCTGTCTTTCACAGAGACGCCCCGCGCGCGCGCCAACATCGCACCACTAACACAGTGAGCCAGGTGTTCAGACCCCAAGGCGAATCTGCAGTGTAAAACCTCAACTCGCTCACCGTGCTTGCCGCTTCCACCGGCTCAGTTTACGAGTGGACTGCTGTTGACCAAGCCCTGAGCAAGGAGGCTTGCACTGCCTGCCACAGCAACCACAGCATCGTGAACATCAGTGATCACCAGTGTCGCTTAATTTGTCAGGTCACGAACCTAAGAAATAGTCCCAGCTATTCAGGATTCTCCTATCTAACCAAGCGACACTGGTGATCAATAGAGAACATGCAACCACATGACATCCTGCATTCCCGCGTTGCCAGCCTCCTGTCGGGCCTGCCGGTCCCCACTGTTGATGCTGAGCGCCCCCCCCCCCCCTTTGCATAGTGCTCTCACCCAGCCAGCCGGCCCGCCCCCTCCCTCCATCCCGCTCCCCCCCCACCCCCAGCCCCTCCGGCGCACACAGTTCGCACACGGTTCGCACCCCCCCTCCATCCCCCGGCGCCTGGTTATTTTTTTTTATACAACCCTACAAGACGGTGAACAAAGCCCCTTTCCTACTCCTGGCTGCTGCATGTTCATGCCCCCCCCCGTCCCCCTCCCCCTCCCACCGCCCCCTCCTTCCTCGGTGCCCCCCCCCACTCGGCCCCTCTTCCTCCTCGGGGCCCCGTTCCTCCAGCCCCCCTCCTTCCTCCGACGCCCCCCTCCGCCGGTCCTGGCGCCGCGTCTCTTCCCCCTATAACCCCCCCCCTCCCCCCTGCGGCCTGTCCGCGGCCGCCCGGGTGTCCTCCTGCTGTGGTTTCTCCTGGTTGTGCCTGGCCAGCGCCACCAGAGGCGGACCCCGGCCGGCGGTGATGGCCCGCAGCGTCGTGCCGTCCGTGCTGCGCAGTGCTGTTTCACCATTCTGCTGCTGACGTGTGGTGCTTGTGGGTAGGGCTTGGCGCTGTCTCTGTGGCTAGCTGTTCTGCCTCGCCACGTTCCCTGTTTTGCGGCGGCGTTGCGCAGTTGCTGGTCATGGTGTTCGCACTGTTGATTGGTTTCAGATTATCTACTGTAGTGCACCTTTCGTGCTTGTGAGCCGCGCCGCTGTAGATGCAAACACACACTGAAGGTGCCTCCTCGTGACTCTGTGGCCCTGCATCTCAACCTTTACATGACGTTGAACCGCACTGATATTCTCACCTGCCACTCACCATCCACCAAACAATGAATCTGTCCTGGGCACCTTGCGGCATGCATCATGTTGAGGGCACAGTCTGCCACCTTGCACAAAATGTATCCCTTACTAGCCACCAACTAGAACAGCTTGTCCCAACCCGAAAACACAGCACCAAGTTGACACACGTTACGCTATCACAAACGTATATTTTCTCATGCCATTGCCATTGCCACAGAGCTCTGGTCTCGCACAATGCTACCCGCTGATGATGCTACATCAGCCCAGCATGGCTGTGGCACCACCCAGGGCATGCTTGAGAAGCTTGAAGTTGGTCTTCTCCCCCTGCCACGCATCAACATGGTCGGTGACCTTCCCCTCACTGTTTACTGTCAGAACTGTTTCGATTGTCCTTGTTTTTGGGCCCTTTTTGTGCTCGTACTCCTGCATGCGGCCGACTGTGAAGGAAGCATTGCTGGTGGAAGGAACTGTGCATTTAGGAAAAATATCAAAAGAGATAAACTTAAGAATATAGCTGCTTGGGGTTTTGCCCACTGACAGCCTTGTCTGGCTTGCAACAGGCTCTGCATTGTGGAGGGGAACAAAGCGATGCTGCAGTGCTGGGACATGTCATCAATCTTGACAGGAACAGTCTGCTGCTGTCCGTGTGTTATGCAAGATGCTCTGTTTCCTGTGGATTACTACTGGTCTTCGTTGGCAGGCTCTGTTTCAGTTCTCTGGTTGCTTTTGCATGTTATTCCGCGTCCGCTCGATGTTACTACAAGACATAAGGATAGAGTAAACTATAGGTCTTCGTCGACTGTGCCACCAGCCCACAGGTGTCATGCTCATGAAACAGTGCCAGAGCGAAGTCAGGTCCCGACACCTGCAGGAGCCACAGTTTGACCTTCTGCGCTGCAGGTGACACTGCCAGAATCAATGAATCTGTAATAGGCTCGATGCTCGATGACTGCACTGTCACCTTGGCTGCGCCCTTGCTGTTCTTGACAGCATGCTTGAACAGCCCCTTGATCTTGTCTGTTCCCATCACATGGAACTGCATATTATGAAGGCCAGTTGGGCAGTGGACTGCATCAGCTTGTCGATTAGATGCTACATGGAGATGATTGACATGCAACCCAGGAAGTACATTCGGGTACACTGCTGCCATGTTTGTTCAGGGGTAAATCACATGGTAGGGAGACCCGCGTACCAAGTTGTTATCAAAAACTGCGTTCGGGATATATATGCTGTCAATCAGAGCAACCTGCATTCAGCAGCTTATGAAATCAAGCCGATGGTTCCGTCATGACAATGACGAAGACATACGAGACACACGATGTGACAAGCAGCCAAGCACCTGCTCTGTCAAATCAACGGTTGTGTATAAAGGAACGATGCTCTTGAGCAGTGCTGCTACAAGAGGATTGGAACTCGCATCGGAAGAAGGATTGGCTGGTGTCGTCATTGTGGAGCAATCTAAACGAAATATTTAGACTGGTGTTCGTTTCTGACGACGTTTATGTTCACCTGGGACGTGCTTCAGTCTCTTCACAAGCAGCTTGGAGTTGGACCTGTGGTTTTGCGACGGCAGGAGTGCACAGAGAACAACCACGCAGATGACAACCTAGAACCACGCATATACAGAAGCGTGTCATCACTACTATCTGGCCCGGGAGCAAGCACATGTACCATGCCTTCATCGTTTCTCTTATCATTCTTTTTCTATTAAGCTATGGGAAGCTTCCCCAGCGAATTCATCGACGCAATCACTAACACAAGCTGGCAAATGTCCTTGTTGATCTGGTGTCGGCAAATACGAAAAAATGGTCGAGCTGTTGACCAGTGAGGACTAACAGCATGCTCTTGAGATCTGGGGGTGCTCATCAACCCCTGTAAACCAAGGGTGACTACGGCCTCAGAACTGAAAAGGGGTTGGACAGGAAAGGACACCTGCGAGCTACACGAGGCCATGGGTGGCAGAGAGCGACGCACAACAGCACCAACCCACCCACACACTTACATAAAGAACTTTTCGGGGGATATGCCAGAAGCATTTTGAGCTTCGGCCTCAGCGCCACAGTGGCGGAATTCATGCATGCAATTCGTTAAAGGCAAAACCACCAAAGAGTCTTTACGCACCCGGCTCAGAAGCTCGAAGAAAAGATGCGAGGTGGCTCTGGCCGGACCGGGGTTTGAACCCGCGACCCTATGGTTCCTACACCCACACACGCTTACACAGCGATTTTGATGTGTGCACCATGCCTCCTGTGTTCCATGCTTCCTGTGCATGCGTGAGCGGTGCAGCTTCCCCCCTGGGCTAGACTCCTACCTAAATAACCTCTTGCACAACCTCTTCCCTAGGGCTGGCAATTACAGTTACAGTGGATTTGTGCTGTAAATTAAGGCCTTTTAATGGATGTGTAATTACGCGTTAAATGGAGTTTGGCATTTGTAACTGTTTCTGGTTAACTGTAACAGTTACATGCAGCACTGTAATTACACTGTCTCCCTGTAATTACATTTGTAAATACAGTGTACCGTGTAAATATAATCCTCGCTGTACAAAGGTCAAAGAGCGCAGAAAAGAACAGAGGCAGCCTAGTGAAGCTTCATGATTCTCATGAGGCTGTCGTTCATAGCAAAGATGCTTCCGTGTGGGTTACATGGACACCCACACCTTCACTGACATACAGAAGTGGAGCAGGGCTTCCAAACTCAACAATAACCACTATTTGGCACCTGGGAATGCATTCATGATAGCTATGGTAAAGTGTGGAGTCCAGACAGTCGATATAGCTTTTGATGCAGCGCATAATCAAAATTTCAGAGTACAGACCTAAAAAGGCATGTTCTGCTTTTTACACTGCTGTTGTGATGGATGTTGATTCATGACGATGCGCACACCATAGCTTGGGAGCTTTGGTGTGCTCTGCGTCGTACGCTGCCACCCCAGGCGTGACGTGTCACAGAACCTTCCAGATCAATCTAGGACGTGCACGAATATGACATGCAGCAGTGCACTGGCATGCCCTTTGCATCCATATGTGTCTGCTTCCATCCATGGCCACAGCCCCGCAGGAAAGAAACAAGACCAAGGTTCCCCAGGCGGCCCTGGGGGCGAGCGTCAGCTCATTGTTTTGTCTATTTTTCATATCTTTTTCATCGTTTGCACTTCTTTTTTAGCTACACACTCAAGTATCCTAAAGCATAGCTAGGCATGCCTGGCAGAAAGTGCCAATTGATATATCATGCTTACAAGCATGGTGCATCTCTCATCTTTGGGGGTTTATTCCGTTATGTGAATTCAACATTGTCACAGACATGGTTCGATTATTCGCTCATTGAGTTCCAATAACGATTATACGTCATTGCAGATATGTTGAGTTCCAATAATAAGGCAATATGGATCCCCAGAAAAGAATGGATTAAATAGGCGTTAATTCATGATGGGGCAATTAATTTGGTGTTAAATGAGGGTTGATGGTGCCATTTACACGCATTAATTTGGCGATAATTCAGGAAATTAGAGCTGGGTGATTTAATTTGTAATTACAGCCATTTACAAGATGAATAATTAGCGTGTTAAATGGACTTTGGCTGCTGTAATTTCTAGCCCTGCTCTTCCCCCCTCCGCCACCACAACCTCTTGCACAACCCCCCCCTCCTCCACATCTCACTGTCAGGCGGGTCTTCTTTGTGCCAGAAGTCATGGTCCAAGATAGCACACAGTACGAGGGACCTGACAGGTGATTTGTTGCTATCCCACCACTGCTCGAAGCCGGCTTCACCAGGGAGGAGGCGAAGGTAAACAACATGTGTGCCAAGAACTAAAAGCAAGGATATCAGCGGCCACCACAAACTCCAGCAAGCCTCCTTTCAAGGCACCAAGGAAATAAAACAACAAAAGCACCACATCAAGAACTAGGGCTGCAAATTACAGTTACACCCGAATTGTGCTGCAAATTGACAGCATTTAAGGGGTGTGGAATTAACGCGTTAAATGGAGTTCTGCATTTGTAACTGTTTCGAGTTAATTGTAACAGGTACATGTAGCAATGTAATTATACTGTCTCCCTGTAATTACAATTGTAAGCTGCGTGCGACTTCTCAGCAGTCAGGAGGCGGGAGAAGGGCTGCCAGCATGGCTGTTCGCATTCAACGTGCGCACACACAACTCTAAGCAATCTGCAATAGTTTCGAGTCTGTTTGTGTTTATCTCTTCAGTGTTACAAAAAGAGATGCAGCGGTAGGAGAAATTATATCAGGATCCTGGTCTTGGCACGCACAAATAGTGTACTACCTTTTTATTACCTTTTCTTCAACTTTCTTGTGCTTTTTCTTTGGCTTTCTGCTCAATTGTGCAAAAGCATAGCTATGTGGCAGAAAGTGCCTATGAATATGGCGCATGTCGCATCTGCACGGGGTTTCTTCTTATTGTGCATTCAAGAGTGGCACAGACATGGTTCTCATCGATACTGCACATACCTTTCTCATCGCCTTGGGGTGATATCCCGAACTCAGGCAGCAGGGATCCCCAGAAAAGAAAGAGTTAAACAGGCGTCAATTCATGATCGGTATTGGTGTTAAATGGGGGTGAACGGTGCCATTTTTATACAACGATTCATTTGGCGTTAATTTAGGAAAAATTAGGTCCTTGAATTAGTTTGTAATTACATCCATTTACAGCATGAACACTGAACGTGTTAAATGGACTTTGGCTGCTGTAATTTCCAGCCCTATCAACAACATGATCGATGATGTAGCTAGCATTGAAGCAAAGCTAATGCGCCAACACAGCATACGCAGGAAGTGCTTTGGCCCAGTGTATCCAGTGCATGAGTATCATAATCCAGGTCGTGCGGGGGCCTCATACCACTTTACTTTAGCCCTCTTTGGGTATGGCGTGGTTCCCGATCAGTTACGAGTCAATTTTTTTCAAAACCAGAAAGTGTGTGTAAAGTAAAGTGAAGTAAAGTAAACCAGAAAGTCAGTGAAACGCTTGCTTGAAAGGCTTGCTGGTCTACAGTGAACACAAGTAGACAAGCAACTATCACAAAAAACCCTTCGTGGTCACCACACTGTCACTAGCAGTCCGTCCAAGATGCTAAGAAGCAGCTCCCAGATGGGCTGGGATAGATGCATGACCGCAGTGACGGTGAAGCCCCTGATGGCCAGACAAGGGGAACCTACAGAAAGGGGAAACTAGAGCGCGTGGTTCCCGATTAGCATCAAAAAATTTTTTTTGAGCGCAGAGACCCTTTGCGCACCCGGCTCAGAAGCTCGAAGAAAAGGAAAGCGCCGGACCAGGGTTCGAACCCGGGACCTCGTGGTCAATGGACTAACGGGCGCGGCTGAGTTTTGTAAACGGCCAAACCAAGTACTAATACGCATATCTGGATCCATCGCCACAGGCAGAAACTAAATCACCAGGGATCAAGTATCAACCGCAGAACACTTTCGAGGAGCCAATATGTAAGTTTTTTCGTTAGAATTTGCGACAACGGGCTGCAGTTCTGTACTGCTGCTGACTCAGCTGATTCGCTACTCACTCAGATTTAGTGCACCGACCAGAAAAAAACACACAGTCGCCGAAGAACCGGACGACTGATATGCAAGAAGCGAGTTCAGGAATGATGGAAACTATTTACCTTGTGTCAGGCCGGCGGCTGTGTGCTTTCAAACTGCTTTGCCAGGTTTCATGCGTATAAATTTTCACGTTTAAACGTATGAATGGCAGGCGGTATTATATATCTCGAGATATAACTCTAAAAAACAGCCACCACATCGCCCCAGACGTGGAGCTATAGCGCGCTACTCCACATCCTCTTCCTTCAATGCTCCTCCACAGTCCCGGTGTCTGTGCAGCTGTGTGTGCACGCGTCCATCCAACTAGTAGGGCGTCACTGTTCTCCATGCTCTTCTCCAGAGTCTCATATATAGCAGTGGATCCACAACTATGCACTTTATTGCGGCAGCTTGCGTAGCTGCAGCACTTGCAGTGGTTGCTGTCAGCGGGGCGTTGGTAGAGACAGGGTCAGTACCGTGCGAGTTCCCGAATGCGCCCCAATATCTGGAACCTCCTGTATGTCCTCCTACAACGCTAACAAGAGCCGATGCTACGGCTATAGCGTGGCAATTTTCCCCCGAGATGCGCTTCCACAATTTGGAGGAGTCTTACATGCTCGATCCGGCTACCTACTTCCGACAGGTGAGGTGACATCTTTCACGGAGTTCTAGGCTCTCTGATGTCGTGAAATGTGTCTGAAAGTTTTTATTTTTTATTATTCGTGGCGCAGTCATGGTTGTTGCTTGCTCCTGTGGTCTGTGCCGGCGTGGCAGATGTTCCGAGCGAGGTTGCTCTTTCCACAAGTTCAACAGTGGGCAGGGCCTTGGTATCATGCTCAGTCGATCAGCCGCAATTAGTGTGCTTCACAAGACAGGCACTGTGCCTTGAGCCAGCTTTGATAAATGACCCAGACAGCGTGACGAGCAGGCACGCCTGTTCGCTCCATCGTTCCTCTTCAGTAATCCGGGACCCGAATGCGACCCACAAGGCAACTTTACATGTGAGGTACGAGACCAGGCTTGGCGAAACCTCACGAATGTCTGGTGCGCTGCTCCATCATGGAGCAGTATTCTGCTTCCCATTAGTTGGAACAGTCAGAGTTTGTCATGCCACAAACCATGCGCTCTCCTGCTCAACCCTTGGTATATACTGAGCTATGTCGGGAGTGTGCGATGCCTTGTTATTGGTGTCAGGCACTGCTGTCAACTAACTGCTTGTTGCTGCAGGGATGCAGACCGCACCACAGGCCTGTTTCTGCACCGCTCATGGTTGAGCTCGCTGCTCAGCCCATCCCTGACGCAACAACAGAAAGATGCACTGATTCTCGGCGACAGCTTCGAGCAGGATGTTAGCACAACCAACAGTACCTTCACTCTGAGCACGGAACAGGTGCGCCAGTCAGGGCTTCCCACAAGCCATTACCTTACAAACCGGAAAGGTAGTGAATAGGCAGGAACCCAAATAGCCAAAAGCAACTAACACAAAACATCCACCACTTCACTCGAATGGCACAACAGCACCATCACGAAAGTCGTTCCCAGCACTTCTTCCTTCCAAGCGCTTCCCACAAGCACAATACGTTCAAACACGACGAAAATTTGCCAATACAAGCAGCAGAAGGATCAAGCCATGTCGTAATGTGCTCGAATGGAACTCGCAGATCAATCTCAGGACCATACAGCTGGTGCATCGAGAAACGTTCTCATTCAATGCAATAAGTCCTGTGCGTGTAGACGAAGCTTCAGACAGGCTCTCACAGCGTGAATGCGTGCAGGGGGGAAATGCATGGATACTCACGTTCCACCAGTTCTATGCCTGGAATGGCTGCAGCAACCAGGCCCTGGCCACCCGCTTCGGGCAGCAATACGACGTCCTGCAGTACTACATGTGCCCTGAAGGCATCCATGAAGGTATTTCCCCGTGGTATCGTCACTGACAACTTGTCAGCCATTGTCAGCCAAATTAATCGACTGCTGTCTTTGTCAGGCCGGACTTTCAGAATCAACATTCAGAATCAAACCTGTCTCACGACGGTTTAAACTCAGTTCTTTTTCTAAAGGCCATTATGCAAAGAACAGAATTTTATAAACAAATAGATTCGAATGAAGCAAAAAAAATCCTTGAGCCGTGTTCCTTTGTAGTTTAACGGGCTATTGTTTTGTAAAGAAAATTTGCATGTTGTTAACAACATGGAACAACCCCAGAAAGAGTACTTTCGAGTATGTCGCTGACATAATTAGTCTTCCCCCATTCCTTAACTATATCCCTGCTACTGCCCAGTTTTCTCCTCCCAGGTCCATCACCAACAACCAGCTACAGCTACCACGTTCATCGGTCTTGCCTCCCCCGGGGGACTTGCCCCCCCCTCCCTCCCCCCCCACTCCGCACCATTATGCAGCGTGTATTATTTTGCAGCTTTCTGTGCAACCTTTTTGTTTGCAATCCTGGTCCCTTGTGGCCAGGTGTCTGTTCCAGTCCCATCCCTTGCGGTTACTCAGGCTGAAACCCTTCTAGGGTATGGCGCGGTCCCTGAGTACTTGTTTCTTGTTTGCCTCCTCTGGGGGTGGGGAGGGGGGGAGGTCACCCCCATTCCCCCGGGGGTGGAGCCCCCGGGGCTCCAGTGGGGGGGGGGGTCCCGTCCCCCCACCCCCAGGTGGTCTTGACCTGACTCACCCCCACCTACTGTACAGAGCAGCGCTGCTACAGTTCTGGGCGAACCTACTATATCAGTGACATCATCGCTCCTAGCGGCACAACACAATCACATCCTGCTCGCGCGCTTTCGGCATCACCGCATAACCCAACACACCCCTAGAGCGCCCCACTAACGCGCTACAGTCGCGCAGCGCAGCGCAGGTTCACCAAGTCCTTGTGCCTTGCCTGCAGGCGACTGGGAGCACGTGGGCGTCTTCATCTGCCCTGCCGACCTGGAGCGCCCCAACGCCACCCCCAGGAGCTCCATCCGCCGCGTCCACTACAGCCAGCATGCATGGATACAGGAGTACGACTGCAGCCAGGACCAGTGCCCCTTTGAGGAGGACGCCAACTCCGAGAGCAAGCTTGTGGCGTATGTAGGGCTCTTCTCGCACGCCAACTACCCCAAGGCCTCCGACCTCTGGGTGTGCAGCTTTCTCCTTGTCACTGATGTCCCTGATGTCACTGATGTGCTGCTCTGCTCTGGTCCGTAGGGAGCACAGCACTGAAGCTCGTCCAGCGTCAGAGCTGGATGCTGGACGAAAAGCTGGATGAAAAGCTGATCCAACTGAAGTATGTACAGTCTAGTCCCGATTCTCCGGACGAACGCCATGGTGACGTTACACCATAGCTCGTTTTTGTCGCAGCTGATACCTGATGGCTGATGGCATGCAGGTGTACTCTGCGACCAAGCTAGGCTTCCTGCCAAACATCGATGGGCTGTACGTTGCAGACCGCACGCGCGGCACCGCCACCGAAGGCCGCCGCTGGGTGCGCCACTTCTAACCACACTCCTTCTTCTTTTCATTTTCTCCCCTGTAGCCACCTTTGTGTCCCCGGGGATCCCCCTTAGCCACCTTTGTGCAGCCACCTTCGTCGTTGCATTCCGCAAGGAGGCCTCTTTCAAAGAATTCGGATCCCTAAGACTTTTAGAACTGTCCCCCGCAACGCTGACTCATCCATCCCCAAGCAGGCGCGCGCGCGCGCGACCGCCTGCCCCCCCGCCTGCCCCTGTCGGAAAGTGCTTTTGGTAAACAGTTGTCCAGGCGAAACGTTTCTTTTTTGAAACGGACCCCTTAATAGCAGGGTCCCCCTTAATAATGCCACACGGGGCAGAGTGCGCTTCCAGGACTTCTGGCAATGCCAAGCCATCTATGCCGTGTGTGGTGAATGTGTGGTGTTAATGTGTGGTGTACACACCAGCATGCATGCATGCAGGTGCCGACTGCGCAGAACGTGAGGTACATCCCCCCTGCAGACGAGATCCCAGCCACCTCCCCTGACCAGTGGGCGCTGTACCCCGGCAGCTGGGGCGCAGGCAACCTCTTCCTCGATGACACGCGCACTCTGATTTGCTACTATGATAACTTCACACGCACTGGTACCCCCCCCCCCCCCTCCCCCTCCCTCCCTATCGTATTCTCTTTGAGTAACTTCACACACGTGCACGCATGCTTGCCAGCGCGACAACCCCTTTCACAAACCGGAAACGTAGTGAATAGTCATGAACCGAACCAGCCGCAAGCAACTACAGTAGCAGCTAGTTTGCACGGCCACGTTGGTCCACTGGGCAGGCGAATGCATGAAGCGAGGACCGCACAAACGCACCTCTTTTTTTGCATCCCTGTAGCAGAGCTGGTTTGCGCTCACAGAACGCAGCCGGTCAAAACTGAGGACCAGATACACGAGCTGGCACCGTAACAACACACAACAACCACTTCACTCGAATGACACCAAACAGCCCCATCACACCTCTTACAAACCGGTCAGGTCGTTCCGCACGACGCAGCCCCATCATACCTCTTACAAACCGGAAAGGTAGTGAATAGGCATGAACCGAAATAGCCAAAAGCAACCAACACATCCTAACACAGCCCCATCCTGCACCTCAGTTTTCACTTGTTTTCACCACAAAAATTTTCAAAATTTCAAAATTTTCTCCTCAATTTCTTTTTTTCATTTAAGATTCTTATTATTATCAACTTCGATTTTAACCGGTGTCTGTTTGTTGCAGGGGAGTGTGAGGAAGGCTCTGCATCTTTCGAGCTGCTGTCCGGGCTGCTGGGGGCGGAGTCCGTGGCCAACACATCTGCGGCGACGTCGCTGGCAGCTGAGGACGCACAAGCCGATTTCGGGAACCGAGTTTTGGGCGCCGCGCAGCGCACCGGGCCTCTGCAGCGCGACTACAGTTACACGTGGCTGCAGGAGCGGGCTGCGCCGATCTATGAGAAGCTGACTGATGTCAACGACACCGTGCGCACCTCTTGCTTATTCCTAGTGCCTCCTCCAATGCTGCATGCGTGTACACACGCATCTCTTGTTGCACAGGTGTTTGTGTGAAGAGACTGGGCACCTCCTGCCGTACGCGTCGCTCCTTTTTCAGGTTTGGCATGCGATGATTTGCTGGTATGTGAGCCATTCTATGGAGCTTTGCCAGTAACTTTACACACACACATGTTTCAGGTCCTTGCTCTCTTCTGTTCTGTTCTGTTCTGTTCTGCCGTTATTGTTTCTTATTGTTCAGAGGTCTTCGTGTCACACTTCTGGGTGATTCTACTGTATCAATGGCGTGATCCTCCTTGCGGTAGATTACGGCCATCGTTCCGTTCCTGGGCCGGGCGCTTTGGTATTAGCACAGAGCCTAACACTTTGAGCTGCAAGCGGTTAGGTTGGTAGCAGAGCTTTGCTGCGTGTGAGCAGCAGAGGTGTGTTATGCATGGTGTTGTGCATTTGTCAGTATTAGCATTTATTTATCCATTAACCTGGCAGCTTCTGGGAGTTGTTGGTTTGTGCATGGAAGCAGCCCCGGTTCAAGTATGTACTGTTGGTCGATGATCGGAACATCACATACAAGCATCACTGGAGGTGTGCATGATGTGCGAATGGTGTTGTGCATGATGTGCGAAATTTACACTATGAATGGTATATGAATACAGCTAAGGGTGCTGGGAACGACTTTCGTGATGGTGCTGTTGTGCCATTCGAGTGAAGTGTTGGATATTTTTGTCTGAGTTGCTTTTGACTATTTGGGTTCATGCCTATTCACTACCTTTCCGGTTTGAAAGGCTGGTATATGAATAGGCCTGTGCCAATATACGGAGGGCAGTTGACAAAACGTATACTTTCGTATATCATCGTTTTGATGGGGATTTCGACACTCTTTACAGGAACTACACCCCCAAGAACTTTTGATTTGTTCAGTGTATAAAAATATACGATGTGGCAAATGCAGAATCGTGTATTAGCACAGGCCTATATATGAATGGTGTGTGCATGGTGTGTGTGCAGACAGCACTGATACGCAGCGACCTGGTGTGCCCAGCCTCACGCGAGATCAGCTCGCTCGAGGTCCTCACAGAAGACTTCAGAAGTTCAAAGATCCTTCCCGCAGTGGTCGGCATTCTTGTAGGCACCCTCGGAGTGGCTCTGGCAGTGGGGCTCTTCCTGCTGCTGTCTGTGAGGTTCCGCCAGGGCACACCCGCGCATGACTATCTCGCTGAGAGGCTGCGGCGGCTCGCGATCTCTGGTCGCCGCTGCAATGGAACAGGCATGCATACAAGGCCTCTGGTTGCTGTTGTGCTACATGTGCATGCTGCTGCTATCGGCAGGTGAACAAAACAGACCACTAGGCCAGATACATGTGCGCCACTAAGCCACATGTGCGCCGCTAGGCCGATTACACGTGCGCCACTAAGCCACAGACCCCACATGTGCGCCGCTAAGCAAGATGGCCCTGCGGGCCCAAAAAACGGTGTGTAATGGACCGTACAGGTCTGTGAATAGGTATGGACAAGAACGCCAGGCAACAGAGTTTTGGTGCAGCTCAGTGGTTGCCGTAGCAGCTGCGAGAATTCGCGAGGGTTTGGGGCTGCCCTCACTGCGCATGCATGTGCGTGGCAGGGTCCATCGCTGTTGAGACAACTGAGGTGCCCTCACTGCGCATGCATGTGCGTGGCAGGGTCCATCGCTGTTGAGACAACTGAGTTGTCTCCGATGCCTACAAAACCGTTTCTTCAGGTCGTATATTCCAGCGTCCCAAGTTTACAAACCGGAAAGGTAGTGTCTATTTCGTTCGTGTCTATACTTGAATAAGAAAATGATAAGTCAGTGTGTCGTTTGTTCGTGTCTCCGATGCGTTACGGAAACTTTCAAAACCGTTTGTTCGTGTCAATTAATTTGAATGGAATTAAGAATAAAAACATAAAGTTTCAGTGTGTGATTTGTTCGTGTCCGGTGTGTGAGGCTGCACTGCATCAGATCGCAAAGCAGTAGGGACCTGTGCGGCGTGTCTGCGCCAGTGCATGGTCTCGTCCATGACGTCTGCTCACAGCATGCATATGCTCGCTCAGAGCTGTGGGGTTGTGCTGCAGCGCTGTCAAAGGAACTGGAGGAGCAGTGTGTGAAGGAGAGCAGCAAGTCCTTCATCGCAGGCTGGATCGTGCCGGTGGTGTCCATCGTGCTGTTCCTGTTGGGCGTCATTCTCATCGGCATCGCCACCACTGACCTCTTTAATGCCCTTGATGTGCGCAGCCCCCCCTGGCACGTGCACCTGTCCTGCCCCCTCCCTCCCCCCCCCGGATGATTCCTATGCATTTCCTTTGTAGCACTGCGTGCGCTTGGCTGCGCAGTGCGCGTGAGGGTTGGGGCCTCCCCCCCCGAGCCCAACACTCAGCGACTCCATCACCTCATGCCCTGCCTGTTGTGGTTCTCCCTCCACTCCACGCCACTGGCAGCCTGCAGTGCAGCGGCCCCTCAGCCACAGAGCCTCTAGCCACACATCTATCAGGGGGCGGAGGGACAACGCCAACCAGAACAGCAAGCACACGCCAGTGCACCCCAAACTGGCTCAGATGTAACGTCTGCACCATCACTGAACTTTGCACCAGCTTGCATCCTTTCCTGTTGCTTCTTTGTTCTGCTCACGCACGCACGCACACCCATAGTTTCCTTTGACCCTTGACCTTTTACACGGCCGCCGCCGGCACCGCTCTGCACAGATCTGTGCACAGATAAGCTGTGAGCCCTTCAGAATGCTGCATGCATTATGCCTCGCATGCATTATGTCTCGTATGCATGTCTCACTCCAACCAGCATAGGTCGAGCTAAGTTGGCATGCGATGATTTGCTGGTACATGAGCCATGCTATGGAGTTATGCCTGTAACTTTACACACTCCAACCAGCATGCATGATGCTGTGCAGGATGTGTATTCATGGGAGGCATGGGATGGCTTCTTCGGGCTTCTGGTCACGATTCTCGTGCTGGGCATCGTCATCGACATCGTGCTCGTGGTGCTGCTGACAAGAGCTAACCCCCGCAAGCACATGATGTGCTGCGCGTGCTGCATGCGCGGCAGCAGCGGCACCCTCAAAGGCGCACTGAGGGAGCATGTGACGTGGAACAGTGTGTTTGCGGTGATCGTCGCGCTGCAGCTCGTGCTCACGGTCGCGCTCTTTGCCTTCGGGTTCATGCTTCTTATTGCTAGGTCTCTGCTGGCGGAAGGCTGCAGGTGTGTGCCGGCCCTGCTGTTGCTTCCTGCTTTTCTTTAGCTGTTTTTAGTTTTTTGTGTTGCCTGCCCTGCTGTTGCCGCCAGCCCTTCCTGTACAGTGGCTCCTTCCGGCCCTGCTGTTGCCTCCTGCCCTTCTGATGCTTCCTAATTTTTTCTTTAGCTGTTTTTAGCTTTTTGTGTTGCCTGCCCTGCTGTTGCCTCCTGCCCTTCTGCTGTGATGAAACCTGGACTCTCAGCCACCTGCTGTATCAGAATGAAACTACGTCTGCTACTTTCATCACCTTCATTACAGGGCCACAATTATAGCATCTATTCCTTCAACCTATTGTATCCAATGCATCCCCCCTGCAGCCGATCTCGGTAGCGGGCAGTTCGACCCATGGAGCTATCTACTTCTATCTCCCCCCGGCTTGAGTCATTCCCTATACTCAAGTGTCATGGCTTGGTGCACCATGTGGGTAGAGAAGCTAGCTTGATTCCCTGACGTTGCTTCGGTAGTGGCATGTCCTGTGTCGTTTGTGCGAGGTCGAGCTAAGTTGGCATGCGATGATTTGCTGGTACATGAGCCATGCTATGGAGTTATGCCTGTAACTTTACACACATTTGCGTGTTTAGCTGCAGTTGTAGTTGCAGTGCCTGGCAGCAGGGTACCTTGTTGCATGCATGCAGAACAGTGCAAGGGCTGGTGAACGACATCCTGGACAGCCCTCCAGAGGATCTCGCAACGATCTGCTTGGATCTGTCTCCTCTTGGGCTTAGTTCGGTGCGCGCCTCGCTCAACTGTCCTGCCATAGTGGCTGCTGGCAAGCTCTGAGAGATCAGCGACGTTCAGTTGTAGCCATTGATCACCAGTGTCGCTTGGTTAGATAGGAGCATCCTGAATAGTCGTCCTAATCCTGAATACTCGTCCGAACCCGATCGATTTTTTGCTGCACATAGGGGTACGAGATAACGTGACTCTACTGAGCTCAAGTGAGGCATGTGCGTGGTGCAGGTGGCCTGTGGAGGTGATGTAGTGAACTTCTGTAACACGTGGGTAGAGGTGAGGGCGAGTTTCATGCTCTGGGGCTGTTACTGCATCCTGCTGTCTCATCTGTTGATGCTGCAGCTGCTGTACCAGCGTGGCCACACTCTAGGGCTGCTGCTTGGCCTGGAACGGTTTGAGGAGAAGCTGGATGGCCTGGGTGATGACACACTCGCTGCTGGCAAAGGTGATCTCTTCTCATGTCATATCATCTCTTCTCCTCTCGTTTCGTCTCTGCAAAGCATGAAGTTTGTCTAAAGTGTTTGTCTAAAGTGTTTGTCTTGAGTGTTTGTGTAAAGTGTTTGTGTAAAGCAAAGCAAAGCATGAAGTAGATGTGAACAGGGGCATGTCTCTGGTTTCATGCCGTTGTTTGTCTGTGACTTCCTTACAAACCGGAAAGGTAGTGAATAGGCTTGTCTGTGAATAGTAGTGAGTAGGTTTATCTGTGAGATACGGGTGTAAAGTTACAGGCATAACTCCATAGAATGGCTCATGTGCCAGCAAATCAACGCACGACAACTTACCTCGACCTCGCACAAACGACACAGGATATGCCATAACAAGTCTGCGATACCCTGCCTGCGATAACAAGTCTGTGATAAATGAGCATCCAAGCTCATGTATCACAGGCTTGTTGTCTCACATACATACCTACTCACTACTATTCATAGACAAGCCGAGCCACAGGAGAGAGCACCAACACTGGGGCTGGAAATTACAGCAGCTAGGATCCATTTGAAGTGTTGATCACACCTGTCGTACATGGAATTAACTATATGTATATCCAGCAGCCTCGATTTTCTCAAATTGAAGCCAGAGTACATTGTTGTGGTACATGGCACTATCAACCCCCTGTTGACAGACACCAACTTAATCATCCCGTCAGCAATGAATGCTTACTGCAGTTGTCGTTTTTCTGGGGCTCCCTGGCGCCATTCTTTTACAAACCGGAAAGGTAGTGAATAGGCAGGAACCCAAATAGCCAAAGGCAACTAACACAAAACATCCACCACTTCACTCGAATGGCACAACAGCACCATCACGAAAGTCTTTCCCAGCACTCTTAGCCAGACTGGGGCTCCCTGGTGCCCTTTTGAATCATGAGCTGATGACTTTACGTTCCGTTGGTTAAATCCTTCGAGAGCTTATCGGTCCAGGCTAGGGTCCAAGTTACCCGGGTAGAAGATCTCCAACAAACAGGAATTCGGGAAATTAGAAGTAGAAAACAATCTCGTACTATTGATGATGAACGCTTCGTCAGCCTAATCATTCGAAACCTGCGTTCCAAGAAAAACGTCTCTATTAGGATCTACCAGATGGCTAGCATTGCGGTCGATTTTTTGTTTTAAAGTTAGGCGGGAGGTACCAAATGCGCATTTAAAAGAGTTTTCTGCAAATGATTTAAGCTGTAAACGCTAATTGGGTCATTATGCATAATCAATGCAACAAAAATAAAAAAGAAAAATCTTTTTGTTTTTGCCCCGTATTTTAAACAGATGGGATGTAATAATTAATAAGCCTCAGAACGAGGCACACTATCGATGAGTGAAGAACCACTCTATCTCTGTGACAAGGCTAACAGCAATACAGAGATCTACAAACGTTACATCTATTCAACCCACCCGTTACACCCTTTAAAAGGCGCCAATTTACCCCAAAAACTGGGTCCTAGCTGCGACTTCCAACCCTAACTAGGAAACCCTCAGTCTGCCTGCATGCATTGGTGACGTGCGTGTCCGGCCTCCAGAGGGGCACCCACATGCATGCGCTCACAGGAAAAGCCGTGCATCCGCAAGCTCAGGTTTCTAGACAAACCCGTGCATCTCCAAGTGCAGCTTTCTACAGCCATGCGTCACGGCCTGCTTTGTGATGGGGAGAAGGCGGGGGGGGGGGGGGGGGTCTTTGTGACACGGTGGGGGTCAGCAGTGGGCATGGCTGTCAAGTGCGCCAGGAAAGGATACAGCCGGGATGCTCTGTGGGCTGTGTGTTAAAAAGTAGAAACCATGAGGTCATGACAGGAATCGAACCAGCGACCACTCGACCCGAAGTCATAAGTCTCAAGTGCACACACTCAATCAGCAAGCACAGGCACATCCATGCCCTCCACAAAGCGTTGCCCGGTGGGATCTAGAGCGTGTGTGCTGTATGGTTTCTATGTGTGGGATGCTGTCTGCTGAGTGCCTGTGTTGATGCATCAGCACAAGCAGTCGAACTTTGGTGCCAAGGATTCCAGTGGTGCCTGTGCAGATGCTGATGCAGACGCCCCCTCCATTCAGGAGATGACAACTAAAAGCAGGAGGAAATGGCAGAACGTGCCATCTACATAATCACTCTTTCGCAGACGCTGCCAAAGACGTGTGTTGTAGAGATAGGCAAAGTCAAGAGCCCACGTCGTTGAGGTTTTCAGTATGGCATTCGGTACCGGTGATCTACTCCTTTTTTACAGCAGGATGCGCTCCTTTTTGGTGGATTGTGGCGAGAGGTGAGTCTCAAGGGAAAGGTATATCGACATATGGTCAGCTTCGCGCGCCACTGTAGATGTAAGTTTCAAATGTTATGTATCATATGTCGTTGTACATCGACAGATGTCTCAAGTGCACGTGCACCCCAGCTGGGCCCAGGCTTATTGAAAGCTGGCAAGCAGCATGCTGCTCAAGGAACTCTGCGTGGTGTAGAGAACGTCCACATGACGATTCGGAGCGTGGTGTAAGACATAGGATCAGACTCTGATCCCAGACTCTTTTTGCTTTATGTTTTATGTAATCGCTTCTGGATTTTGTGTGTTCGGGTTCATGGGTGTGTTTACGTCAACAGTAGTGCTGTAGCAGCAATCTTCGGCAGCACCTGCAGAGTTCTGTGCCCGTGCACTGAACGGTTGCCCCCCTCCCCCGTGCACTGTTGAACTGTATATATGTGGTGTACCAAAGACTGGAATACTACTCTGATCTGAAACGGGGTCTCCCACCCTTTCGGCGCCCTCGTCCTCGTCCTCCTCCCCCGCCCAGTTCCCATCCACCCCCTCCCGTCGCCGCCCCTGATGCTGCCTGGCTCGCCCTGCTACTGCTGCGGTATCCCAGCGCCAGCTATCCTGTCCTTACTGCCTGGGCTGGGTGCCGCCCATGGCGGCTTCATGATATACTGCAGTGCTGCTGCTTTGTTGTGACGCTGCCCCAATTGCAGCTTGTGGCTAGGTGCTCCGGGTTGTTGCTCTGCTCGTGTATGACGTCTGGTTGTTCTCCTGCCCCCTTGCACCCTCTTGGCACGTTCTTTACTCCATCATGCATGATGTGTACCATCGCAGACAAGCACAACCGCGGTGGGTGTCGTCTCACACAACACCTACCATGCCTCACACAACACAATACGCCAAGCCAGAACAAACGAACATGCAGTGCCACAGAGACAACTCCTGGCGCCCACACAAGCAGCATATGTCAGCACAGCGATGGGGAAACAGGACAGGCGGCCCGGCGCCACGGGCCGGCGGCGTAGGGCCGTTGTGCGGGTAAGGCACCACCAGGGGTGGCCCCACCCGGCACAACCAGGAGAGTCCGCAGCAGATGGGCACACACAAGCGGTAGCAAGGTAGTAGGAGCTGGCGGGGCCAGGGGGGGGGGGGGTGGCTCACAAGGAGCACTCCTTGTGAGCCTTCGCTGCAGCTGCTGCCACCTTCTCCCCTTGACGACTGCCATCGTCACCACGCACGCGCACCATACTCTTGCCTCTGGCAGCCGCCCCTCCTTGGGCTATTTTATGAGACCGCTACTCCCTCCTCTCGGCTTCACCACCTGTCCCTCTTCCCACAGTTCATTTCTGCCCTGCCGAAGATCTGGAACGGAACGTGGGAACCACAATGAACACTAATATACACAAGGCCCCCCTACCGGGCCTTTGTGTTTCCACGGCCAGCGTCGCCTCTACTCGCGGCGCCCATTGAAGCAGCCCCCCCTCCCCCCCTGCCCTGCCACCCCGGTGTCCTGGCCCCTCCCCCCCCCCCCTCCTGCGCCGCTCTTTCGCACCTCCCACTTTCTGGCACCATCCCCGGTACACTACCTCTCTCTTCGGCCCCGCCCCGGCATCCCCCGGTCCCACACCCCTGCCAACCGCCACTGCTGGCTCGCTGGTGGTGCATTGCCCCCCACTTCCGCGACCCCCGCCCCTCCCCTGCGATTCTCGTTCTCGCCGGGGTCGACGCCTCTGGCTTTCCACTCTCTACTGCCTATTGCTGGCGGCCCACCCCTGCAGGCCATGTCTGTGGCCCTCATCGTGTTCTGGCTGCGTTGCTGATCTGCGCAGCTTGTGTGATAGGTACTTGGCTATCACCGGATGCGCTTGTAGTGGCTACCTTCTTGGAGATGCTCCCAGGCCTTTGCCCTTGTGCGCTCGTGTTCCGCCCCGCTCTGAACGTAACTTCACTAATAGACCATGGCAGGGGCAAGTGCAGCGACTTTCTTGGACAGCACAGGTGTGCACGTTATCCTGTTGAAGTGCGCAAGGCCAGACCTGCAACACTTCGTCTACAGCTTGTGCACCACCCCTCACTGTTGATGTGAGGCACACTCAGGAACAGGCATGCACGAACGCTTCCTGGCCACATTACAAAGTGTCAAACAAAATGCCGCGCGGAACTCTTCTGCGCTGCTGTTGCCTATTCTGCCTACCGCAACTCCTCATGCATGTCAAAAGTCCTCAGAGCTACAGCTGTATGAAAAAATACATCTGCCTACTCACATGCTTTTCAGCATCTCACAAAACTCGTTGCGGTCAATCTTGCCATCATTGTTCTTGTCTGCCTGGCGAATGAGCGCCGCCACGTTGGTCTCGTTGCCGAGCTTCACACGCAAATCCTCAGCATCTATCACCCCATCCTCTGCACACATACAACCCTGTTGGTGGCTTCTGCTACACCAGTCCCGCCCTCAGAGAAGGCCCCCCATACACGAACGCTCAACAGTTCACACGCGAGTGCCGAGGCCCAACCAATCATTCTTATTTGACGAGAGCGTGCAGGGGGGGGGGGTCTTCTTTTCTTCCACCTCGTCCTTAGCTTCGAAGACCTCATGAGCGTGTTTAGACTAACATATACAATAAAATAAATAGGCAGGGCAACATACCATACACACCACACAGCGTAGTTCGGCACAATCGGTGGCCACAAGCCATCACTGGTCATCACGGCGGTACGTACACACACTTCAGGAGCATGCAGGGAAAGTTCTAGCCATCACTAATTGAAGCAACACAATTGATAGGCACAGCAGACAGTTGAGGTGTATGGGGATGCGGATCTGGGGGAGGGGGGCGTGCTTTAAAACGGTGAAAAGTTTGTAGGACGCTTACGATTGTTATCGAAGTAATCGAATCCTCTCTTCACAGTCTCTGCCTTGATGATCTCCTCCCATACCGTGGTCGCCTGCTTGTCTGTGGAGGGAGCATCGTAGTAACTCGCAGGCAGGCGCTTCATGTTGCTGTTCATCTGGGGACTGAAGGTATCTTGCCAGACATTTGTTCGCTTGGGTCTCACGTTCTCGACTTCAGCGCTAGATGGCCGGGAGAGCTGTACGTCAGTGTCGAGATCGTTCTCAGCTGCAGAACAACCACAGCATGTCAGTTTTGGAGGGCTGGGCAAGCTCAGCTGCTTACACACCCTTGTACGCATTCCGGAGCGGGGTGTACATCTGGTAGTAGGACAGCAAGGTTGCGGCAGCATGAAAATAACAAAGAGGGATACGCACTGTCAGCTGCGACGTGCATCGAAAAATCATTGAAGGACGGTGCTTTGCCGGTCTGGCTGAGGCTCCGGCTGAATACTTGTTGCAAAAAGGTGGTCATCTTGACGGGTAAAGGTCGTTACTCAAGGTTCCTGCACTTCGCGACCTTGTTCAGCGTGTGTTTAAACGCTGAGCACATTATGACTCGGACGATTGTTGTCAAGGCGTGTCTCCAGCACAACTCGCAACGAGCACCACGCAATTGCGTGCTGCATGAGCACCGCTGCCATCACAACAGCACCCCACGTGGCCTGCGCAGGCTCCTCCAATCCACATCGACGACGTAACATGTCAGCCGTCCATATTTATTTCGGTGCATTCTAGCCTAGCAGTGAAAACTGCGCTCCGCAGTGAGTTAGCAACCGAGACCTGATCACAAAATCCTGGTGGTCAACGACCGCGCATACAGCCCCGGAGAGATCTTCAATACACGTGAATCTCTGCCTTTGGAACTTGGAAAAGACGAGGGCAGGAATGCGGGGCTGTGCGTATAGTGCAACGGAGGGCATTCGCCGTGACGTGGACCATCTTATCCGAGTCAGACTGCGGAACGCTGCATCTGACCAGGGACAGTAGAGGATGCAAGCTCCGAATCCATCGACAGCACGGGAATAGACTTACACTTGATACGGTGTGGAGTCGCGTGGGCTCCGAAGAGGAGAGGTCAGCTTAGGTTCTTTTCCGGAACGCACGCTCGTACCGGACACGAACGGAGGAGCATGCAACCAGCGACTCCAGCAGTAACAAAGCAGTGCACCGAACATTTACAGGAAGGCGGCAGTCGAATCGCACCAAGTTGTCTGCGAAAGAGAAACAATGTGCTGCACGTGACACTGCAGTCTGTTGCATTCGAAGCGGGAAGATAGACAAACCGGAGAAGTACCCGCTGCAGCATCTGCACATACTCTTAAACACTATGCCACAGCTGTGTGTTCTGAAAGCCTCCACTTGCTCTGCCGACTGCATACTTTTATGTTTTCGGCTTTTTGGTATTGACCAGAAGCCCTTGAAAACATTGTGCAGTTCTAAATCGCAGATTCTTGCAGGGTGGAAATCGAAGAATTAGTCCAGAATCCAGAAGCGTCAATTGCGGCAAGTTATCACGCTAGAAAGAGAGCTCTGAGACAACATTTGAACAGAGAGCGGGGTAGCATGCGCGACTGCGCAGTGTGTTGAGCGGAGTACATCGTTCTCTTGAGAACATGTCTTCGAGCACTTTGCGCAAGATTGGCCTACGAACTGTTGCATCAGGCAGGCGAGTAGACTCTTGTAAGAATTCATTGATTAGTTCAGACTTGCGGCCGTTCCGGCTGCTGGACACATGCGATGGCAACATTGATGGAAGGGCAAGGTTACGAACATGTGCTGCAGCACCAGACCCACAAGCGTCAGAAAAGGTAAATTGTTTTTCTTCAGTGTACATGTTGTGGAGCTCGTTTCGTGTTTGCGGTTTGGAGTTGTGTTTGCTTGACAGTGATGGCTGACGTGCGCAAGGGGTAGGAAACATAATCTGCGATCAAACGTGCATACCAAATATCTTCACCTACATCTGTTTACTCGTGCTTGGCCTGCGAGCATTGCACGTTGATACCAACTGAAGCACACTCCTAGATCGCGGTACGCCAGGTCCCTGAACAGCTCGAAACCCAGAACATAGAGTGCCAAACATATACAGCTGTAGCGATCAGCGGTAACGACCCTAGCCTGTTTGCTGCAGCCTGGTGCGCCACTTCCTCCACCAGGCAGCAACCTGGTGCAGCAAGAGCTAGCAAGGCTGACAGATCAAACTGGCGCCACCGCATCAGCTGAGCTCGACCGGGAGTCCGTACATCAGGGGATTGATGTGCCCCAGCATCCAGTGCTGCAATCTAGAGCAGGCATGCGGCAACTGTCAGGCTGCGATTCAGCAGCTGACTGCATGGCTCAGTTCCTCGAGCTGGCTGAAGAACAGCAGGCCATTGCCGTCCTTAACGAAGATGATTGCATTTCTCTCATTTCAGCAGCCATCAGCCGCGGAAATTTCAAACTAGCCAAGGTGTGAACCCCGAACAACCATGCAACACTCTCTGATATTTGATGCAACGGCATCAGTCACATCCAAATCTGCATTCTCGTATAAGACCTAGCCATCCAGTACTTTCGTTGCAGCATTTGTTTCGCTGCAGGATATCTATCAGACCATGGGCAGGTCGAATGCCACCACACCGAGCTCTTTGGAAGCAGCTGCAGCGATGGCATCCACTTCGGATTCTCGAAACTGGGGCTTTCCTGCTGCAACTTTGAAAGCCACGCAGGCCATGGTGCTTATGCTGGCCCGGGAGCTACGGGTGCAGGATGCATTGGATGTCGTCGCTTCCATCCGGACCAGGGGCATGCCCGCTGCCGATGAGGTGCCCTTCGGGCTCGTCGTATCAAGCCCACTAGCGCCAGACAAACCCCTTACTGTGCGGATCCACCCTGATTTGCTTCATAGTCAATGCGTAGGCATGCTTGAACATGGCCTGCCCCTGAAAACCGGACTGGAGTTCAGAGTGTCCACACTCAAACACTCGACTTACACAGGACAGCAGATGCTTGGGACCAATTCTTACATATCGGGCTCTCTGCATATGATAGGATTGGTTGAGCTTCACTTGTTGCTTCATACGCGTTTTTATTCGAAGACAATTGCAGCGAGACTGTTGTTGTGAGGCTGCAGTGTCGGGGTTCTGGGCTGCGCCCTCGGTCTGAACACACGAGCGCAAAGTTCGTGTAGCTGCACTGGTATATCAGCGCATGGTGTTGTACAGGTAATTCAGCCACAGGAGGGCAGCAGAGTGGTAGCGTGTGCCGAGTCCAGGTTTGAATTTGAGGTGTTTTCGGGCACCGTTGTGCGAGCGCCCAACAGCGAAGCACTGAACGCGGGGGAGAATTTCTTTAAGCGGTTGATAGGTTTCGGTAAGAGCACATGCCAGGCGACACATGAGATGGTTGTCAAAACACCTGATGGAGTGTCCAGAACGTTCCGCTTCGGCACAGCCTCATCCGATGTGCCTGCACAGGTTCGATTACTATGCTATTCGCTTTTGAATAGTAGCTTCAGCAGCAACAACAAATCACGCTTGAAGCATTCCCAAATGAACCGGTGCTGATGCTCCACGTGCTTGGTCACTCACAGCTGCTTGTACATGTATCACTGCCACACACAACACCACACTGTTCCCAACAGCTGCCAGACAAACTTTCAAAGGTTGCAGGAAGGTGAGAGAGTGACTTTCATCACATGTCCAGAAGCTTCCAGCACTCTGCGAAAGGAAGGCATCCTCACCTCCCGCCCCCCAGGCACCAAGCCAGGGGAACCCCTTGCGGTCGTGAACCACACCCTCGGATCCCGCACAGAGCTGCTGCGGCCGCCGAGCAAAGCAGCCTCAGCGTTGCCTCAATGGCTGCCATTGGTTTTAGGAGGCTTCGTAGCGACTGAAATAGGGAGTGGCTTCTTTGACCCTGACTTACCCATGCTGATTGCCGGTGGATTAGCGGTCGCAGGCAGCTCCTACCTCAGCGGCAGCCAGCTGCTAATCCCCCGCCTGAAAAAGTTGCCAGAGTCTTCGGTGTGACACCACTCTTCCGGCCTCGATGCTCATGTGTCAGACTCTGAGGTTTGTGTCCACCACGTATTGCTCATAGTGAACGCCACCATCTTCGATCTTCGGGGACATAAAACTGTACATCTCGTTGCTATGTTGTGTTTCGTTCGTTACCATACCACTCTCTTGGCTCTGAGCCCACAAGCACTGCCTTGCGGCTCACTCTGCATCAGATCGTATATCAGATCTTGCAGAGTAGATGGAAATGTACCGCCAGAAATCTATGTGACCCTGCTGGATTCCACTGCCCCCCCCACACTGATACACAGTTAGGGTGACCATTGAAGACGGGAAATTTTTGGATTACGTGTCTCCTTTTACAAACCGGAAAGGTAGTGAATAGGCATGAACCCAAATATCCAAAAGCAACTAACATACAATATCCACCACTGGACTCGAAATGCATAGGAATGATGTTTTTACTGGCCTGGAAGCGCAATATGGTGGTGATTGAAACCTTTGCAGCGCTCGTCAGTTACCTCTGAAAACGAAACGAGGAACGATATTGTACTAACAGCCCTGCATCTGTGGCTCTTCCCCACACACAGTAGCTGTGTTCGAAAACGGTCTCACCCCTCCCCAGATCAAGGTATGTGTACAAACTTTGCCAGATCGATGGTAGTTGTGCCCTTCCACTTAACTTAGTCACGACAGTATGGAGTATACAGTAATTACATGCCAGCATCGTGTCTGCTCAACCTATTCACTTCAGTTGTACGGAGGCCGAACACGGTACATGTGTACGTGAACACTATCAGCACGTTTCGTGTTGTTGCACACCCGAATATGAAAAACTTCAGGCTGTCCAGTTTCCTGAGCCAGCTGATGTGGCTACAGGTAGCTATTGAGGAGGTGCAGCAGGGGTTGCTGGAGAGGCACTCGGTGCTCGTGGACCGCTCCCGCACCCTCAACTCAAGCATCAAGGAAGACGTTCGCTCCCTGGCACGCTTGTGGCAGCTCCAGGTGCTGCCTAGACCACCTAGCTGCATTCTATTGATGTAGTAGTACAGAAATGAGCGGTTACAAAGCTAGCTGTGCTGACAGCAGGCTTGTGTCTGTGCTGAGCGTGTAGGTCAACCACTCCTGTGCATGTAGGTCAAAATGCAGAGCGTGGGGCAAGGCGCGTACGACCAGCGGCTAGCGAGGGTGGTGAGGGCAAGGGGGCTGCTGGAGGAGCAGCTGCGGCAGCGGTTGGTGCTGCTGGAGGGCTACTCGCGCATCTCCAGCATGATAGAGATCGAGGTCGAGATGAACACATCGGTGCGGGCCTGCCCCTCCCCCCCTGCTCCTGCGCCCCTGCTGTTTTTTGGGTTCCCTGCTGACACTTCGAAGAGGTTGTGATGCGTCCAAGTCGTCCCCATCCAGGATGCGTTGCACCAGAGTCGTGCTGTGCTGTGTCTTGACAATGGCACGCAGCTTTGCGTGCTGCCTGGGCGTGTTTCTTGGGCGAGGTGTTGCACCCAACTTCAAGCCAGCTGTGCTGTGCTGTCCTGCCTTCAGCAAACTTGAGAGGGTGTGAATGGGACACTTTTATAGATGTCCTGTGTGCTTGTGTGTTGTTGGGGACAGTTGAACTCCTTTTCGACACCCATCTGGAGGTAGCGAGGGCGAGAACATCGCACAGCATGCCAGGATGATGTCACTTGTGTGTGTGTGTGTGTGTGTGTGTGTGTGTGTGTGTGTGTTACTCTGTTGCGGGAACTGCGCTGTCAGCCTAAGGCCTTGATAATGCATGTGCTCGCAGCATCTATAACTAAACCCTAATCTTCCAAATTAGGTTGTGTGTGTGTGTGTGAACGTGTGGCAGGTGCCATGCAGGTCCCTCAGTCAGAGATTGACGACATCGAGTCACAAATCCAAGACCTCATGGAGGTGGAGGAGATGCAGACTGAATGGGAGATGCAGGCCGAGGCACAGGACGAACTTGAGCGCCTCCTGCGAACCACCTGAGCACGACTCAGGTGGGTCAAAGCTACAGCTTAGACTTACGGCTTACTTTTTTGGTTGTTCTCTCGCCCGTTCCTCAAGTTCCTCCCCAGTTTGTTAGTGGATGAGGTTTTCTGAATGTGCATGCAACAGTTTTGCAACTTTGGGGTCTGTCAGGGTGCTTAGCACTGCAGCTGGGGCTGTGATAGGCGAGTTCTGGAGGGTTTGATATGTGTACCGGTTGCAGTTGCGTGCTGTGCCGGGTTAGGGAATGTATGCAGCACTTGGGATAGAGATTTTGTAAGCTGCGGCGTGTGTGGATGTGCGGTTTTGAGCTGCATGCCTGAACAGAGCCCAAACGCATCTGCTAAACGATTGGCACATCGTGTTACATGCACTATATTACAGGCACAGACGTTTAGCCACATGTAGTAGTCACCATCATAATCAAGACTGGCCAAATCACCACACACTCCCATCCATTCAACAAAAGGCAGCCCGACAGCCGCATTCACTGTATTCGAATGAACGCAATCCATACATGCGCCAGAATAAAACACAAACCAAAGGTGAAACCCCAACTGTCATTCAGGTGCAGTGCTGTATACTTGCACTTGGAAGTAACCAAAACGAAAAGAAACGCCCGAAACCGGGACTGTACAATCATAATTCCGTACGACTTCATGTGCTTCCTCAAAACCTCTGAAGCCACTGCTGCACTCCAAATGTTTGCACAGCACCAGTGGTGCTTCTGCTACCGCACAGGAGCCGTTGCAATGCATGTGCTGCATGCTTCACAGGCATCCCCATGCGATAGTCTCACCAGAGAACCCCGTGGGGGCCTCCCATCCACGTTGCCGATGGTCAACATGTGCAGACGGCCAGCGCTTTGGCATATCTGTGCGGTTGATACCGCCGCCACCGACACCGCTGCCGCTCCCAGCTGGCTGGCCGCGGCCGCACCCCCCCTTGTAGCCCCCCCAATTTGTGCCGACTCCGTCACTGTAGCTGGCCTCTTCACTGTGGCGTCCTCCCCCACCGCGAGGACGTGGCGCCTGACTGAAGGACTGTCTGGTCGTTCTTAGGTCTGAGAACCATTCAGAGGAACTGGTCACGTGCCCCCTGGCCTCACTGCACGCAGCATCCATGACTGGCCCACTAACGCGCTCATCCAATTCATCATCACCGTACTGCAGGCCATCGGATGGAAGCATTCCGTGCACCTGCCACTGCCCATGTTGTGGCTGCTTAGCACCGTCACGAATACGCTCCATGGCACGGTCAGCCATAGTTGCGTCCAAAAATCTACTTGACTCACATGATGTTGGGATTTTCAGCCAAGATGCCTCCTCGCTGTGCACGTACTCGTCCATGATGTGCGGGTTGAGCACCATTCCCCTGCACGTGTACATGTCAAAACATTGGTTATCTGGCGCCGGCGGCAATCCCTTCGAATTCATAAACTTTTTGAAGCATATTTTTAGATGTAAGTGATATGCGCTGTGCCTTGAAGGCGCCTATGCTGTTGGGTAGCCACCTGATGACTGGACAGATGACTGAAAAAAGGGTGCATTAGCATACCCATTGCGGTCTGTGGAGAGCGCGTCTGGAGAAACAAGACAGATAACACTAGTACTGACAGTATGAATCAGCAGTTGTGTGCTGATTTGAGCGTTCTGCTTTGCACTGCACTTGCAGCCAAACACCACCACACAACGTGGTCTTCACACTCATCGACGAAAAACGACGAAACAACAGCATAGCACCAGGCATCAATAACGCTGGAACGAAACCTTTTCGAAGGTGGATACATCTTCAGCTGGCTTGGTTGCTGTAACGATCGCCGAGAAGCGCGCCCTATTTCAAGTGCCAAGCCTTCCAACGTACCGCTGATGTCTCGCCTTTACCACTTCCCTGTAGCTGCTCGAAATATAAAAATTACACGATATCACTTGTATTGCTGCAATGGGAGCTAGACAGTGTTTTTTACTGCATCAAGTCAACAGTGCCACGAAGCGTTGGCAAGTGCACTTGTCAGCTGCAGCCCAACGGACGAACACCACCGCGCGCCACAAGACAGCAACGCACTCAACATATTTCGACACTAATCATATCATACCGACACTCGCGGTGTGTCGTGCGCGCACCTATGCTTGCCTTCAGAAGTGCCTCATGCTCAATTCATCGAATGTTCGACGAGGTTGCATGCAATTGACTTCGAATGCCTGCGGTATATATGCCTGTAAAGCTTATATCAGGCCCCACAATTCACAGAGGTGGTGTTCCAATCCGGGAAGGTAGCACTAGTGATGTGTTGTCCACGGCACATGTTGCAACGTTATAATCAGCCGCTTATCACTATCTAGTCAGCACTAGTCAGCACGACGCTTAGCGAAGTACGCACGCATATGCATGTTACGAGCAACGATACTGGTCGCTTACTGTAACGCATGTGCAGTACGGGGACGGAAGGGGCGGTGTGGCTAATTGAGTGTGGCGTTGAGCAAATTGTACGTCAGCCATGGCACTTGTGAGTTCTTCCATGCTGGGGTGCAGCTGGCGCGCCAGTGGTCGTGCTCGTATTCCAGGGCTTCTCATCCCATCGCGCGATATCTGATGGGGTTGACTTCCGTTCTAGCTTCCCTGTAGCTCGCTTTCGTTGGCTTTTGTTATTGCCTGCCTTGGGCAGGCTTCCTCTTGGCTAGGGTTTGTTCCTCCCTTCCTTGTCATGCATTCCGCTTCATGACCACGTCCTCGTCGATGTAAATACTTGTCGATGCGCTTCTCGTAGTAGTTACATAACTACTACTGAACCGCGGTTCGAACCGTTGGCCAATGTAACCCAACATTGAGTTCGCAGTCGTATGAGTCAGCAGAACCTTGGAGTCCTTACAAAGTGTGCATACATCGACATCGACAGGGACGCGGGAAGCAAGCAAATGCACGGATCCGAGCGTCTTTGTGTTCATACCGTAGTATTGCCAATGGATCAGCGGTCCCGTCCCTTTTGGCCCAAAAACCGCCGGCCGAATGCAAATCACTAAACCTAGTTCTGTCCCGAACGACCCGATATCGCCGGATCAGTGAATTATTGTTTGTGAATATCCTGTCCCCTTGGAGCACGGACAACGATTACTTTCGAAGCCTGTTACAGTCAAAGCTGGTTGCAGTCAGGCAGGCTCGCAAAAATCTGCAGTCGTCTCTCCTAGACAGACCATCACATCATCCTGATAATCCCAACCTTCGTTCATGGCCAGTTCTTGACTGTCAGTCTCGGGCACATGCAAAGCACTAGATTCATCCATTAGCATGGCTCTTTTCCTCAAATCTGCATCCTCCCAACACTTTGTATACCCCACACGACACAGGCATGTTCACATTCTCAAGGCTGGCGTAGGCACCATCCACTATCTACAACAAGAACACTCTCCTGTCTAGTTCTGTCACCAGCAGAGGGGTCTGTGTGCAGCTGGGATTGCAGGCTGCCGCCCTCACGTTCACTGGACTCAGAGAAAGACATTAATATTGTGCAACCTCTAAAGGACTGGCCGCAGGGTCAAACATTGTTTTAGCCTGTGTCCGTCCCCACAGATGCAAAACCGCCGGCCGAACGTTTTTCTCTAAGTCACAGTCCCCTGTGTGAAAAATTTTCGCTGGGCAATCTACTCTTATATACGTGCCATGATGTTTCCGTTGAATGCGGTTGGCGCGCGTGTGTCATGCGATCTGCTCAGGCTAGCCCTAGGGAGCCTGCTGATGCTCCCTTGCAGGGTGAGGGTGTTCTTGATCCGGCTGTTGGGAATCGCAAGCGTGTTGATTTTCACGTGTTTGATACTACAGGCAGTGTTGGCTGTGATGTCAGCATTGTTGATCCTACTTGTCCTACCTACCTGGGTAAGTGTGAGTCAGTGTTGTTTCGTGATGCCGAGAGAGCGAAGAGTAGGAAGCATGTCTTGAACGGAGCCACTATGGT
>JAUMHD010028235.1:0-31604 GCA_032359135.1 Ulvella scutata
AGTGCTGGGAAAGACTTTCGTGATGGTGCTGTTGTGCCATTCGAGTGAAGTGGTGAATGTTTTGTGTTAGTTGATTTGGCTATTTGGGTTCATGCCTATTTACTACCTTTCCGGTTTGTAAAAAAGTTGTGTAAAGTTACAGGCATAACTCCATCATAGACAACACAACACGTGTTGGAGCATAGCCAGTCTACTTCATGCTAGACTGGCTATGTTCCAAGTTGGAACTGCCAACAGCTGATGTTGGAGAAGACCCCGGTGTCCTTGCCTTGCACCTTCTTTGCATTGAACCCTCCTTGCATTTTGCCCGATTTTGGTTGTACATTCGTCACCTTGCAGTGGAGCAGTACAGACTTCCACAATGGTGCTGTGTTGCACCATTCGAGTTAACTGGGGCTTTTTGTGTTAGTCGCTTCTGGCCTCTTGAGTTTTGGACCGTTTCATGCCTGACGTCTTGTACAAAGCAGTCATGTAAGAAGCGCCATGGGCGGCAAACATGTCAATAAGCAAGACAAAAATCAGGAGCTGTGCAATTCATAACCACACATTGTGCAAAGACATGGAATAACTGCGCGTGTGTTGTTGACCTTTGTTGTCTTAGAGACAGCAGAACCAGGAACGCCTGGCATGGTCAAATGGAACCTTCCATCCAGCGGCTAGCGGTAAATATATGCATGTGTGAATACATCACCAGTGGCCTGGCGCTCAAGCACGAGTGTGTTTACATCGGCAGTGGTGCGGCTCACAAGAAGGAACGGTGCATCACCACAGAGCATCTGAAAGCAATCAACAATGCTGACAAACGCATAACCAGCAACAGCACAACGGCAACCCCAAAACAGGAAACGCACCAAGGCAGAACAAAGCGAGCAGCCAGCCTGCGCCACAAAGACAGAGACAAACCCTGTACAGAAGCACACCGCGTCAGCAGCACAAAGGTGAAACACCACTGCACAGAACCGACGGCCCGGCGCCGCAGGCCATCGCTGCTGGCGAGGTACTTGCCAGAGGCGGCCCCCGCCATGCACAACAAGGAGAGAGCACAGCAGGAGGACACCAGGGTACTCGCAGGAGGTGGCAGGAGGGGAAAGGGACGAGTGACACGGAACAGGGAGCGGGGGAGAAAGGAGGGGGGCCGAGGGGGAACGAGGCGCTGGGTGAAGGAGGTCGTGGAGGGAGGGGGAGGGAGGCAGGATGCAGGAAAGGGGGCGTGTAAAGGGGGCGCGGGGCCGTGGGCCCCGGAGGTACCCCTTCCCCATCCAGCCCCTCGGCCTCCCGCCTTGTGGTGATGGGAGCAGGAGGAAAGGTGGAAGCCCCACTGGGTGAGAGCACAATGTGGAGGGAGGCGGCGCTTGGAGGAGGGAGCAGTGGGAGTCGCAGTGTGGGGTATTCAGCAGTCGAACGTGTCTGCAGCATAACCAGTGGGAACCGGCAGGCCCGGGAGGGGAGGCCTGCCGGCGCCCCCATTTTCTTGCTCCTGGCCGCTGCATGTTGAGGATTACCCTCCCCTCCCACCACCCCCTCGGCCCCTCTTCGTACTTTGCGCCCCCTGCCTCCGCCCCCTTTCCCTTCCCCGCTCCTAGCTCCGTGTCCCTGGACCCTTTCCCTCCTGCGGCCGCCTGGGTGGATGGCCTCCTCTTGTGGTTTCCCCTGATTGTGCTTGCGGGGGGCCGCCTCTGGTGGTGCCTCACGTGGTGGTGGCTTGCGGTGCGTTCTGGTGGTGCTTCGCCATGTGGAGGCGCTTCGCTTTTGTGCTACTGACGTGTGGCTACTGACGTGTGATTTCTGTGTGTAGGGTTAGGCGATATGTGTGTGTGTGGCGGAGGCTGGCCAGCCATGGCTGTTTGCTTCGTTCTGCCTTGCGGTTGGTGTTATTGGGGTAGCATTGTTGCTGGTCATTGTGTTCGCATTGTTGGCTGGTTTCCTTGCTCTGTGGTGGCGTAGCTTCCGTGCTTGGAAGCCGCGCCACTGTTGTGTGCAACAGCGAACGCGTCTGCCTTCTGTCACATGCTCGAGGATGAGAGGCACAGTCAGTGTCCCCCGTCGCAGGAACGATGTAAGACACCGACCGTGTCGTCCGGCAGTGACCCAGTCTATGATAGCTGGTTCGGAGTTTCTGCACCTGCATCATATTGTTACACATTTGGTCTCTGCGAGAGCTACTGATCTCTACGTGAGCTACTGGTGCCTCTTGTATGCCCAACACGACACAGCGTTGGGACAGTTGCAGCATCTCGCTTTCTTCCCATAAATATTCAGTGCCCCATGAAGTGGCAAGGACCACACACAGACTGCTGTCCTCTTCAACAAGTCCCATCACTCTCGAAATCGAAGTCTCAGGTCTGATGTGCGACACAGATAGACTTCCAAAGTGGCACCTGTCACTCACCTCGCATTCGAACCCCGCTCAGGAACCCTGCCTCCTCTGGTACTACAAGCACAGCTCACATCTCTTTGACTGCTAATGGACTGAAAACAGGGAACAGTATGACGCCCATAAGCACAGTACACAACAACACGCCGACGAATAATACAAATCTCTTACCAGACGTTGATCTCACATATAAACGATCAGTGCGCTGTAAAACAAGCAACCAACTCGCGGGGACCTAATTATCGCGAATTAGAGCAATGTGGACACGCATGGTTGCACTTCAGCTCGCGTCTCAGGGCAGCCTGTGCATCCATTGAAAATACGCCATCCCCTTGAAGTGGAACGACAGAGTCAAGGCTTCACTGAAGAAATCCGATAATGAATCAAGACTCGGCACATTTTTGATATGGACTGCTTCGCCGGGCGAGCCATGATCGGCAGCATCATTTCGATGTTAAGCGTCCTCCTGGTCCTGCGCTAGGCGCTCCCATTTCTGCTTGTGCCATTTCTCGATCTCCTCTGACATCTGCACATTGAAGTTTCGTGTGGTGTCACATGTCTCCGATGGTAGAATCTCATGACTCGTGTACAGACAGGCACACTGCGAAGCACAAATCTCGAGATAGCACGTTTGTAGAAGCGAACACATGTTGGAAGCTCTAGAAAGCTCACATATGTTTCAGAGTAAGCAGCAGGTGTGACAGAACGAGGTGTGAAAATTGAGTGCACACCTCTTCCCATTGACGGTCCATTGACAGGGCCATGTCTACGTGGTTGGGCATTGGTGGCCGCCCTGAAATGTCTAGTCGATCCGCATTGTCGCGTACGTACGAATGAAAACGTGCGTGCAAGGAGATGGGTGTTCCATCCGTGTTGTAGCTGAATGGCACGTTGCTGCGTCTGGCATTAGCGAGCTTGTTCGCGCGAAGCCAGTACTCGTCCCTAAAGCTATGAGGCTTGCTGCTAGTCCCCAGAGGCGCACCCCTGATAGTCCAAACTGGTGGTTTGATGGATCTGCAAGCGCAGAGGATCAATCAGCCGGTGTGCTGGCGGGATGCCGACGGACACGAGACTTGAAAGGCACAAATTGTTTCCAAAAACGCATAAATGTCAAGCAATCGTCTGTGGGGGTAGTATTGCACATGTGCGTACTGGGGCGTGGCGTTTCAGAGGTTGCAGAATTCAATGACAGCATCAAATACTGTACACACACGGACGATATTCGCTCACGTGGGCACGTGCAACACTCTAGCACAGCACTTGAACTAGCAAAGATGCACGACTATCTTCTAACGTTCGTGAAGGTTTTCAGCAAATGTTGCCTCGCAGGAAGTACAGCGATGGCGCGTTGGCGGTGCAACAATACAAGCAGTGCTGAGCGCCAATCGCAACTTGCCTCATATCTGTTGCACATTAATCATACGGCATAACAAAGAATTGATCACACTATTGGATGCTGTTGGGAGTCATTCTGATTGCCGCTGCTTCAATATTGCACTACATTTGCACGTCAAGAAGTAGTGTCCCACGCACCTGACTCGTGCGCCCTGTGAAGCTCCACCAGATTGCAAGGAGGCGTCGGAGTCGCCTCTTTGCTGCAGCTGCTCCAATCTGTCGCGCAATGCAGGCATGTGCACGTCCTTCCACTCCTTGGCATTCCTTGCCCACTCTCTTGACCCGTCGGAACAAAGACAGCGCACAGGCAGCACACGAACGGAGGCCAAGGGTGGTTTTGAGCAGAACTTGATCCTGGTGGACGCGTGAAGGCTAGTGGTCGAGTTCATGTTATGTTTCACACAGATGTGCCTGACCGGATCCTCTTGAACAAATAAATGAAATATGGCGCAGTACGTGGTTTACACTGATGTATTGTTGCAAAGTCTTTATGCTAAAGTGACACATCTGTAGCAGGTATATGAGGAATGTACGGCCGCGCGCGCAATTCGGATCCTGTGTGCTCAACGGATGCTCGGCATAACAGGGGAACGCCGCGTCACAGTGAATTCGAAGCGCATACCATACAGAGAACTCATGCTGACTCCATACATAGCGTTAATCAGCGCGAACTGTTCGGATCTCGACGCTTGGTGCTGATCAGAGTGCTCCAGCCCGCATCATTGACATCAGAACCAAATATTGCTCATTGTAGCCCGGCTGACAATGAGCTCTAGATCACCTCACCGCAACAAGAGCGGTTCATGAAGTCAAATTTTCAGGAGTGTTGATCAGAGCATATCGTGTGCCGGTAACTAAGGGGGTGTTGTGCACAGTGCGGGGTTGGCTGTCCGAAGCACAGGTGCCACCATCACTCCTGAGCGAAGTAAGATGAGCAGCTGGCGACACATTCATGTCTTTTGCATGGCTATCAAGGCCAGCACGTTTTCCTACTGGAGCCCCGTCTGCCATTCCGACATGAAGTGAACCAGACATGTCTGCGCCACTGCCACATCAAACTGCCACACCTGCCTTGTGTTCTGGGTGTTGGCGGGGGTCTTTGACACCAGTACCATTGGGCATCAGTCGCAGCAGAGACAGGCTGTGACGTGCACTCTCGCATGCTTCACTGGCACTTGACTGTTGAAAATCTGCCCTTCACATGTAGTACTGGGTACATGCAACGACACACAAACTCATGTCAATAGCTCGGTACTGTTGAGTTTACATCAGAACTACCCCAAAAGACAGCAAGGCAAAATCAAACAGGACACGGGGCTGGTTTGCGTGTCAACAAAGAATGCAAGTGAGTGATACGTATAGACACACGCACAGACACAACACTCTCGATGTAAGCTTCACACACACAGAAATCACGCACACCAGCGGACAATCCTCTTGCTGGTCATGGTGCAGCGATGAGTACATGTTACATGTTCTGTTGCGTTTTGCTATTTGTGTTCCTGCTATTTTCCTGCCTTGTGCCGTCTTTTACAAACCAGAAAGGTAGTAAATAGGCATGAACCCTGCCTTGTGTGCTTGTACAAGAATGATTTACATGTATCACTGGTTCAATTGACGTGAAAGGCATCGGTGGAGAATTTCATGTTACTGTGTTGCCAAACCACCAACTCTGCATGGCTGCTGAACCCCCCCCCCCCCCCCCGACGAATCATGAAGCCAGCTTGTACGCTTGTTGCAGTTCAGTGTGACATTTAAGCTGTATAGATAGTGCATGCCGCAAGGCGTCTTCACGCGTCTTGGTTCCCATCTGCTCAACACGTTCCAGCTCCTGCAAGACACCCAAGTCACAATAAGTTTCATTCAAAAGGAAGTTCCTGCGTCTATTGCATGCAGGACACGGGAGAGTGAATTCTTATAGTAAAATTTGTAATAGTAAGAAGCTAAAGACAGAACAGAACCACTTTCTTCACCCGAATGGAACAACAGCACCATCCTGAAGACTTGTACAGCAGCCTCGGCCACACTGCACGATAGCAGTGAAGCACAACTTCAAATCTGCGACTGAAACCCAACCAAGGTTCACGAGGATAAACTGGGCAAAAGTAATGTAAAGGTCTAAAGGGAGGACCCTGACAACGGGACAGGAAGGTATGGGAAGTGGGAGTGAGCAACAAGCCAGACCAGTTCATACAAAAGTTGAAGCTGGAAAGGCAGTGAAGACGCAAGAGCCCATACAGCTACGAGCAAGCAACACAAAACAACGACCACTTCACTCGAGTGGCACAATCTAGAACAGCAATTACTATTCCAAATGAAAACTCAACATAGGCAACAAAACAGACTCCATACACCTGCCAAGAGCTGGTCTCAGAATCACTCCTCAAGGTTACCTCCATTGAGAAGGCACATGCATTACGTGTCCTCAGCATACAATCTTTGAGAACATTCTGGGTTGGACCAGGACGGAAATAAGACGAACAGGAAATGAAATGCGAAGAAGCGAAACCGGAAGACGCAGCACGCATGAAAAACTACCTCTCCACTGGTACTGCAAAACAGCAGCAGTAACAAATCAACCACAAAACTAACAGTGTAGAGCCAAAAAAAGCAAAAATCATTCTTTTCCAACAAATAAATACAACACGGCCATTGATTGTGTAGTTGGTCTGCAGCACAAAACAATGTTCGCAGGGAAACAATACGCACCTTAAAGCAATCTAAATCGATCAAAGCCTGACGCTCTGCAGTGACAGTTTTGGACAACACGCCGCCCTTTTTGGCATCCTGAACCGCATACCCCTGCACCAACGCCTTGTACTTCCCATTCAATGGTTTGGACTCTTCGTACGCTGCAGTCATGAGCTTGTACACCAAGCCATGCGCAGCCTTCTGCGTTCCAATCGTAGCCGAGGACGCCGATCTTGTATCCTTCACCATTGCACCTGACGTGGCGTCGAACCTGTACCGACAACACCACTTGTTTGGCAACTGGAATTTGAAATAAATTGACATGTACTGATACTACCCATGTCTTTCGAATCAAAGTCCGAATTCGAACACATTTAATTCACTTCGAAGGTTACCAGCAGGAAGACGGGGGCGTGGCATTGCGTTTCGTCATTACTATCGCAGTTTGGCTAAAAGTGTTAGGAAAGACTTTCGTGATGGTGCTGTTGTGCCATTCGAGTGAAGTCGTGGATTTTTGTGTTAGATGCTTTCGGCTATTTGAGTTCATGCCTATTTACTACCTCTCCGGTTTGTAAGAACCAGCAGGAAGGAAAAGGAACGCACTGATGTGAGGCTGTGCAATCCCTAACCTGCTTCTCCACGTCGTGTGCGGCTGCACCCCCATGCCCATACTTCGACCTTAAGTGCTCACTCTCATTCGCCAGCATGGCTGAGGCAGCCTGGAGCTTCTCAAGCGCGTACTGCGCCTCAAAAGCAGAAGGTTCTTCATCCAGAAGCTTCCGCGCATTCGCCCGCTTCTTCGCGCTCTTACCGTGAATTTTGTACCGAACTGCGTCGTGCGACACCATCACCAGGGCAGCATTGACGAGGGCTTGTTCTGCAGACTGCAGGGAGGCGGCGTTGGTGATCTTTGGCCATGCGGCGCCATCAGTTTGGGTGGCTGGGGGTCTTGGCAGGGTTCTTCGAACGGAGCCACTTCGCAGCGTAAGCGCGAGTTCTCGCTGTGCTTCACGGTCCCGTTCCCGCTGAGCTTCGATGTCTGCCGCGTCTTGCATGCTCACACCAGGATCGTCATGTAGCGTGTTTGGGTCTGTCGGGGGTACGGCGCCGGCTAATTCGAAGAGGTTTTGGGGCTCCGGGAGGCTTGAAATGCCAATCTGGGCGGCACCCTTTCCTGGCGTTGCTGCAATGAGCTGGTCGGGGTGACGGTATGGGACACTGTTGCCTGGAATTATTCTCCCAGTGTCCTGTACGGAGCCAGGCACACCGCCACTTGGAGTGGCTCCCCAAGCTGCATGCGCCACCTTTCGTCAAGAAGAAGCGAACATGACTACAAGCGTGTCACTTCCAAGCCACAAGGCACTAAATGAGCAAACCCAACGCAGCCAGATGCACAAAATGCTTGCACGTGATATGTTGCACCAATTCGTATTTTCCTAAGAGTGTGTCACAGGGGTTCCCTACAGCCACGTACTCATGAAACATATACATGAAAGACAACAAATAACTGCTCTTGCCAGCAAAAAACGGGTGAAAGGTTTTCATCTGCAGGCCTGTGGCTGAGAAACAGCGCAACAAACCCAGCAAAACTCAGGTTGACGAAATCACACACAACCAACTAGAAGCCACGAGCACCCGAACCCAAAACAAGGAAAAGAAGTTCGAGATATCCAGGCGATCATGCATGCATGCACACCTGATCCAGGCATGGAAGTTGCGGCCATGACTGCGGTAGCAGCGCCAGGCGTGACGAGGTCTGCGTGGTGTGCACCACTCTGATGCATGTGATCCAGAGCGACCAAAAACTCCTGGTCGCCGACAGTGGGTTTCGGGAGCATCATCGCGTAACGCCGCGTGTGGGTCACAGCGTGGGACTGAGTGGCTGTGGTGTCGCCGTTTGCTGCTGGTAGATCCGTTCTGCAGTTTACGGAGCCTTCTGAAAAGAACATGGACTTCGAGAGAACTTCACAGCCCCACATATACTTCAAAAAGGAAGTGTTCACACACCAAATATGCAGTGAATACATGAGAACCGAAATAGCCAGCAGCAACATGCACAACAAGTAATATCAAGTATTCGAAGCTCTAACAGAGGCCTGGGGGGCCAACCAACCACCTCTCACTCAAACGGTACAGCAGTACCATCACCAAAGTATCTCCTGAACTCTGGGCGAAATTGCGAAAGAAATGACCATCTGCAAAGCATTGAAACGACAACGAATTGAAAGCACATCTGAGGTATTGCCCAGAAAACACCACGCCACATCAAATCACAGCAAGCCTCGGTAGCCAGGTTGCAGACAGAACAGTGCCCCAGACTGGTGTCCATAAGCTTGCACAAATGTGTAATCCTGTATTTACGTCGCCGTATACTTTCACGCACCAAAAAATGCAAAATTTCTCGCGGATGTATGACCAAAAAACAGTGTCAAAATCCCCAGAGTGTATGTATGAAAGTGTACGTTGTCTGCCAGTAAACTATTGTCTGCCATCGTATTACCATCCTTATCCTTATCAATTCACACGGCCTCCGTGTATTAGCACAGGTCTCAGTATCGACATTCAAAAACCAAACAACAAAATTGAAATACACAACCAGCATGGTGCAGTGCCCGAAACACATCATCGTCACCTAGAATCATCTTGGGACTTCGTATTTGGGACTTCACATTTGGCATGTGCTCTGACAAACTGAATGACACTGGTTGTCAGTGGCCACTAGTGATTCAAGCACCGTAGCCTAACAAAAGCTCGCGAACTTCGCCCTAAATCGTGCGCCAGAACGACCAGACACAAAAAGGCGAGAGGAGAGAGACGACAACACACTTATTCTGCAACTTCTCAAGATCCTGCTTCACCATCTTCTCCTCATCATCCCTCCTCTTCCGCCCCACCTCATCGATACGGACCGGTTGAAACGGTGCCTTCTGTCTCGACAGCTCCTCTTCCTCAGTCATATCATACGGCCCCTTTGGCACCCCCAGCTCATACGGTACCTCCTTCCCGTAGTCCATGCCTCTCCTCCGTTTGTGCTGCCCCCTCACTTCCAACCCTGCGGCCTTCAGCTCGCGCTTCTTCTGCATCGAAGCGAGTCTGCGTGCCTCCTCGAGTTGAGCCTCGCGAGCTTTGCGCTTCGCCTTTTTACCGCGAGTGTTTGCGAGCCGCGCACGCGCTTCTGCCAGCATCTCCTTCTCGTCCTCGTCCATGTCGACGGGGTCGGGGCGCGCTGGCCGGCTTTCAGGGTTCTTGTCGATGTCGTGTGCGCGCACGTAGTTCGAGTCGTTCGCTGACGGCAGCCCGTCGCCGTCCTTGTTCATTACCTGGTCCCTGTACCACCCGAAAAGAGGTTTATTTTGTGAACACTCTGTCGATCACGGGGTATCTGTGTCACCCCAAAGTCGTGTTATTGTTGAAACACAGAGATGTTGTTGGACGTTCTTGCACATGGCGATGGTTTGTGCAGTGGTTGTGATTGAACACTGATTGACGCACATGCATGGCTACCGTGCATGGACCGTCAGGCCTGATCAGGTATTCCTGTTTGTGGATGCATCGTATGCGATGAAAAGAGATTCCCAGAGAGTGAGGAGGATACGGTGCACATATGACACTGTCGAAACAAGTTTTCTGGGTTTTGCTCGAAATCAGGCTAAATTGAACCACAGAAAAGAAGTGATTCGTGGCGGCAGGTAGGGTAGGCGATGCCAGTGCTGCAACCACGTTGCTACAAGCTGCAGTTCAGGCCGCGCATGACTTGTTCTGGAGACTGCGTAGTGCTGTCGCCTTGCTACGCTCTGCAATCTCATGAGTTTAGTCTTTGTTTAGTCTTTCTGAACCTTGTCACTTCTGTAGTGCGGAAGCTATCTTTGGCTCAGCTTACGCCGAGCATTTGTTGGTTGACTAGGCACCCCTAGAATTCTGGTGGTTCTCTACTAGATAGCCCACAACGGTGGGTATTGCTTCTACTGGTGCCGTTCGTTAATGCTGATCGTCCTGTTGTAACATGTTATCATAAGCAGTAGATCCATCTGACCTACTGTGTGCTCAAGAGTAGTATTGTTCCCAAGTGTGTGTCAGATGGTGTTTGAGGCCAAGAAAGGAGGAAAAGACTGTAGTGATGGCTTTGTTCTGCCAGCTGAGAGAAGCTTTAGATGCTTTGTGCCTATCTTCAGGGCTTACAAGGACATTAAGTGAGGTCCCTAGCTACTAGCTTGGCTGATGGCTTGTTGTGAATTGATTGTATTCGACGAGTTCCAAATTGTGTGGTGTTTTGACGCGCCTTTTCTAACAAACCCGCGGCTCTTGTACATACTGTTACTGAGCATGTGCTTCCATCTTTTATTCACGGCTGTGCAGCCAATCTCACTGTGATGGTGTGTGCACTGGAGCTCCATACGACAATCCATCTCCTTGAAGAAACGTGAAAAGATCTCAGAGCACAGAGCACGGTCTCACAGCATACCACTATATAGACCTATACTATCATGGACATTCATGACAAGCTGCATGTAGCTATACCTGCTTAGCACAAGGATAGAATGTGGGTTGATCGCTACCTTTGCACATCACAAGATAAACATACGCAAACACACATAGACTAGCGCAATTGATGACTTACTGTATACCTGTTCCAGGCCTATCATGGGTGGAATCACGTCTGTGAAGAGGGTGGCAGAGTTAGTGAAGTTGACCAGGCGGCGTTGACATGCACGCGGTTGACGAACACCATAGGTCGCAGCATAAAGAGGCACAATGTTTGCACTATCAGGCACGGAACGTGTGCCATAACAGTGCAAATCGCAGAATACAGTAGTTCGTGTAAGTGAACATTTACCGTCCAAGCTGGGTTCCAGCAAGCACGTGAAGCTGTGATGAGAAGAAATTCGCACAGTAGACGCTCGTAACGCTGCAGGCACTGTTGGGCGGTGCGGCCCACCAATGGAGCGATGGTGCGCCATTGCGTTGGCATCACCCGAGCCAGATGCAGCAGTTTCTCGTCCTCCTCTGCTGTCCATTCTGTCTTATTGATACTAGGATCGAGCCACTCGTACCACCGCGCCTTGCACTGCTTAGCTGACTTGCGGTTCAGAAGAGACGAAATTCGAGCCCATTGATTCAGTCCGTATTTCATCACAGCAGCCTTGAGGATCTCGTCCTGCACAGACAGCTTGGTAACATATGATACTTCTGGTGCATAGGCTGGCAGTACATTTGCAAGAATGGCTGCTACAGGAGCAGTGTTCTACACAGTACCTCTGCATTTCGCCATACTCCACCCTTGACGGTCACTCTCATCACAAACTAGCTATAAGGCACCTGAATCAACCAATCGTGCGGCAAGAACTCGCTGCTGATCGATCTTTGCACAAACCTCACGCCCGCTGTAGTCAAGTCATGCTACAGTAAACAGGGCACCAAACTGGGGTCAGAATGGAAGGGAGGTATCAAGCTAGTGTGCTTCATTTTTGTTTGTTGGAATTATAGTAACATTTTGCTTGAACTCCATCGAAGCTTGTGTACGATTCGAGAGTGGTACATGGGGGAATTCACCCAGATTTTTTCCAGTCCTTTTCCAGTCCCAGTTCCGAATGGAATTTGTTGGTCCGATTTTCCAGTTTAATGTCGGACTCCAGTCGCTACCTGGAGTTTGGTCCGACTGGAACTAGCTGTGGCTACATCGACGTACAGCAGACAATAATCCGATCGGAAACCAAGCCACACCCAGTGAGGGCTTCGGCCTCAGCATCTTGAAAGGGGCAGGACAAACTACAAAATATTCCGAACTCGTTCGCCCAAGGGGCACAAGGAGTGCATCACCCCACAGCATGAACGCAGATCGAAGAGCCACAAACAACCCAGAAAATCAGAGAACACTGCACACTACTCCAAACACAGTTTTGTACTCTTCTCCCATATCCCTCAAAGTTTCTTGCTTGGCTTGGAACTGCGTGTTAGGTCTGGACATAATGCACACACTGGCGCTTGCACTGTGAAGATGCAGGGGAAGATCTCTGGGCCAGTGTTTCACTGACTGGACGAGTCAGACTGGTACGTTGTGACTGGTGAACCAACACAATGACCACAACCTCCTGTTTGGTGATGTGACAATCGTGATACTTACATGAACACCAGTGCAGTACTGGGCCACGCAGAGGGCATATGCCTAGGACCAGCTGTAAAAAGCACTACAAATCGCCGTAGCCTTCCTCCCTACAACAAAACAACGCTTTGACTGTGCTTTCTGTGGGTTTTCAGAGCCTGCGGGTCAGGGTGGCAGCTTTATGATGGTGCGGTTGGGTCATTGGAGTGAAATGGTGGTCAGGTACTTGCGTTGACGATTCTGAGTTTTTGGGTTCTTGCCATTTACTGCCTCTTCGGCCTAGTATTTGCAGAGCTGCTGGGTTTGTTATTTGCTACCACCTGGGTCTTGGTGCAACGTGCTCCAGGCAAGTACTGTGTCGCAACATCCTTCCTCCTCCTCCTATAGGGACTCAAATCAAGGGCTCAATCCAACGACCATTTCCATGGAAAACATGAAGACAAAAGACGAAAAGGCCTTGGCCCATCTGTGCTGTGCAGTGCTGCTTCACCCCTGTGCTGCTGGCGTGTGGTGCTTGTGTGCAGGGTTTGGCGCTGTCTCTGGAAGGCTGTTGTTTTGTTGCTGCGTAGGTGTGTTTATAGCCATTGGTAGGCATTGCATGGATGCTTGTTGCGGTGCTTGCATTGTTGACAAGTTTCAGATGCCCTATTGTGGTGCACCTTCCGTGCTTGTGAGCCGCGCCGCTGTCGATGTACACCCACTCTTCATGTCCCCGCCCCCAGCTACCACCTTCTCCATCTCCCCCGCTTCTACCGGCCCCCTGCTGATGGCCCGCCCGAGTTGCATGACCCCCGCTTCCCGCGGCGCTCGCCCTCTCGGCGTCGCCCCCTCACTCCCGCGGCAGCCTCGGCGCCCCCTAAGCACCTCCCATATGCTGCCGCCAGCACCCCCTGATTCTGACGTCCGCTCACCGCCAAGCTCCCCTGGCAAGCCTGCCGGCGGCCGCCGTGCGCGGCGCCCCCGACGGGGTGTCAGTAGCCCGCCCCTGCGGGCCGGGTATGGCACCCTGATCCTGTCCTGCGTCATGGTGGCACTGCTGATCTGTGCCGCTTGTGTGTAGGTACAGGGAGCTTTCGCTTGATGCCTTTCGTGCTTGGTGATCTGGTAGGCTCTGCTGTGTGTGAAAGGTTCTGCCGTGTATGTTGTGTCATTCTTCTTGCTCTGTTCTTAGTGGGTACAAGGTTATGTTCCTGGAGATTCTCCTAGACCTGTGCGCTTTGTGTGCTTCCGTGCCGCGCTACTCTCAATGTACTTTATCACTCCTCATGTCATAAGACAAAATGTTCCTTCCAGTCACTCCGGACTCTACATCCTTTGCCTGTTTACAGATACTTCTGGACTTCTACAGCGGTTGTGCTTTGCAATGTACCCGCATCGACGTACATTTCACTTCTCTAGCGTCCCTGTGGAGCTGCCTTCACCCACGTTTTGGGTCAAAGTTTCTGTCTGCTCTTGCACATGTGCTGCCCATAACCATAGTGCTTGCTTCACAGTGCACCGTGTGCCAATCCCATGTTCACAACAACATGCCTCTTATAGAACTGTTACAAGCCGAAACAGCAGTGAATACGCAACCTCTCAAACACCAAATCCCACCTGTTTCTAAAACAAAATCGACAAACTCGAAGCTATTTACTTACAGCACTACCGCTCTGAGGAAACCACACCCCGTGCACAAAACACACAAACCTGGACACTGTCTATCGTAGGCTGGGTATGATCTCTAACGCCACTTCCTTCAGTGATGGCCTGTCATCTTGCTCATGCACCAATGCTGATGTCCCTGAGGCTGGATCCCTAAACCACAGCTGCCATGGGGAAGGGTACTCCCTGAAGAGCGTCGCTGGCCTGGAGCCCTTGAAGTTGTGTACGTAATACGCAGCTTCCACATTCGGTATGAACTCCTTTCCGACTCGAGAGAGTTTCGGATATACCCAAGGTGGATAGTAGTTGGACCGGAGACGATCTAGCTCACCATTGAAGATGATGAGAGGTCTGTTTGTTTTGCTGATTGCCTCGTTCCAGAGCTCGGCCACTTGTATCATCTCTGCAGTGCTGCCTTTCTGTGTATCGATCAGGACATCTCTCACACACTGGTTCCAAAAAGCAAGCAGTTCTCCAACATCAAGAGGTAAACATACAATGGTTGAAAGCTGTTAAAACTTGAGCAATGTGCAGTCACCGCACCATGAAGTTTACAACAGTGCATGCGGAGATATGTACGAATAGTTTTGGGGCTATGAGGAGTCATGCACTAATATTTTAGGGCTATACTACTTACAAACTGGAAAGGTAGCAGATAGGCATAGGTACAAATAGTTTGAGTCTATGAACTAACAGTGTATGAGGATACATGCACTAATAGTGTTCAGCTGGGCGCAGATTACTTCTCGACCCAGAGCTAAACGAAGATGCAGCTACAGCAAGTGCCAACGCAGCAAAAGTGCATTTGTACATGATAAACACTGTACTGTTTTGCCATGCTCCACATGCAGACTGCCCCAGGAACACTTCTTCGGCTGACTTGTCTGCATGTCTGATACTTCGGAACAGTACACAACGTTAGTTGCATGAAATTGAAGCTTCTGTGCAGTCAATTCTGCCTGTGTGCTGCAGGTAGCGGTGTCGAAATTTGACTTTCAAGAATTTAAACTCTACATACTGTGCTTCAAACCCATTCATGCATTCACAGATTGCCACAAATGATTGTGGATGTAGGGGGAGTGCCTGAGTTCCCCATGGATGAACTAGTGTGTGGATGTGTATGCTTTCATCGTATACATCTACAGAAGCAATGAATGGTTCACTTGCTGTTACTGCTCCATACTTGAAGCACAGTGTGGCACTGCATTGTGATCCTGGGAGCACATCAAAGGGGAGAGAAAAATAAAACATGAGTTTTCACACCATTGACGTTGAAATGGGGGTATGCTGCCACAAAGGCTGTGTCCTCTTTCTGCACCTTGTCAGCCACCTGCATACATGAAATTCATGCATCAAGTCACGGCCGTGACACGGGTCGAGCCGTGTGCTCGAGCCTAGGCTAGCCTGAATCACAAACAAAGAAACAGACCTACAATCCGTGGTGAGGCACCTTGTATGCTACATGTTGAATGATTTATTGCCAGAACTGTGCATGTCAGCCTTTTGCGGGTTCAGGTGCTCAACCAGGCTTCGACAGGATGAATTTACGATTGTGTCCAGCTCTTGCGAAGTGACTAGAGGGTTGCTAAGTTGCCATGCGTTGAGTTGCTGGTACATGAGTCATTCTATGGAGTTATGCCTGTAACTTTACACATACTAGAGGGGTACAAATCCCACACCTTCACTTTCTTGAGGTCTATCCCAAGGTCAAGCAGACCAGTGGGCTCTGTCAGAAAGTCCAGCTGGAACCTCGTGCCTTCGTCAAACACAGGGTCGAACCCTGCTCTTCCAGCGTTGGGGTCCATCGTCATGCCCGACTTGGCAACGATCATCTCCTGCTCACATGTCTTTTTGTTACCGAAACTTGTTGTTAACGTCCCAAATTCAAAATTCAAAATGTTTTGGTAAAGTGTTCGCCTATGCTTTTCTGCAACAGCACTTGCGGCCAGGATTTGAGCAATCCGAATATGCCAGGCACGTCTGCGAGGACACAGCAGCTGCTGTCAAGAGAGAGGTGGCGCTATGCATACGAGATTCAATTCAGGCCGATAACCCCAGAACTGGATTATGCTTAGAATCGACCATGATGAAAATAACCGTATTCCAAGTTGAATTTGTCCCTTTGTTTATAACAATTACCATTTGACAAAAAGGGCTGAGCGCAGACCACGCAAAAGTCACAAAGGGCTGTGGCCTCAACAACCCCTAGGCCCAGAACAGGAACATACAAGCATGACCTGCACGACCATGCTGGCAAGCACAAAGGCTGCAGAGATCTACGCACAAACCTTAGGAAAAGTACCTGCTTGTCCGGGAAGAACACCCTGGTGGTGGCAGCAGTATCTTGCAGCTGGAACATTACCAGATACTTCCTCAGGAATTCGAGACTGAATGTCATCTCATTCTGGCCCTCAGCATCCCCCGCAACTGAAGCAAGCCCAGCAGTCGGAAACTCAACTTCCAGTAGATTGTGTCCATTCTCGATTGCAGCCTTTGTCGCCTGCTGCATGCCCCGAATGGCCTCTTCATAGCTCTCGGGAAGTGCCTACATGCAGCCCTTTCTGAGTATGGTTTGGTTCTTGATCGTCATTGGTGCTGCAAATTGGTGCTGACAAATTGTAATTGGTGCTGATTTCGTTACAATATGTTGTGCTGTTTATACATGAACGCTCAGCAGGTTGTTCTACATGCAAGTTCTGGTGGATGTACTCCATGCAACGCCCGTCGGATGATCGACTCGGATGAAGGAACATGGCGTAAAAAATGTGCATTCCAGCATTCCCAGGGCCCCTGGGCCAGGGGGGGAGATTCTCATGGTTGTGCAAATTCCTAAACATCTGGTGCTACTATGGCATCTGTGACTATTGTGTCTTTTTGGAGAGTCTCCGTATTTCTATGTTTGGGAACTAGGCCCTTCTACTGAAAGCAGCCTAAAGAATTGTGAAACCGTTGTTGCAGTGGTGCTGTAGGTCATGAAGTGTGGTGCCGTGTCTCTAGGCAATGCCAGAATCAGTTGTGGTTTATTTCGTGGCGATGGCATTATTCCACGTAATCACCATCGCAGAGTGTTCAGGCAGAGTGCTGTATATAACTTCTGAAATGTTCATGTTGTGGCGTTCGAGAGTAATAGTGGTTTGGTGGTATGCTGACATTCAGGTCCCTGCTTGAGATGGTTGCAGTAGTAGCACCTTCAACGGTCTCTGCAGTGACGTTTGATGATGAATTTGCTATCAAGTTTACGACTAACGTGTACGGATGTTCTGTCAGCACGCCGTTCTGGCTAGGACATAGCACTGGCTGGGATAAGTGTTGCCAGGATCATAATACACCAACCATAGCTCAGAGAACGCCAGAAAGGTCAGAAAGCAAGAACAGTGCACCTTTTGAACTAGATTCGTCCTGGGCTGCTCTCTGCTCTGTCTGAATCGCCACCGATTCATTGGCACAGCAACCCTGCTGTATAGATGGCTACCTGATCCAAAATTATTGCACCGCAACCTGGTTTCAAACATTATCGGGACCATACTGATACTGGACTGGATGTCTTCACAAGCTATAGGAAACGTGGAACGGAAGGAGATTTTGAGGAGATCCGATCTTCATAGTTTGCGTCAAATGAGCTTATTTCCCTCCAACTACAGTGGCATTACCCTGCTACAAAAAAAAGCAGACAAATTGTTCAACGGAAGATGCGTTGCAAAACCGCGCAGGGTGCCCAGTTTCGAACGAGCGAGCAACGAGTGAATCCCATTGGGCAATTGTGCGTGCCCTAACCAAAACGCATGCTGATGAATATGCAATATATTGTTTTATAGTCACACTTATCTTCCTTTTCATTCTGTGCCAGAGCTGAACTATGAGTGTGCATGCCCTAGGCACACTTCCAACTCATGAGTATCTTCGCACGCTCCAGAAACCATGCTCCTGAATAAACTGCACGCACACACCCGACACCAGTCTGCAGTTATTGACATCTTTTAAGTGAAGGAGTTTGAACCAGATGAACAACCATATTCTTCTGAACACTCGTGTGGGCCCGTTGTTGTATCTACCATCTGGACGCCTATTTGTGCCAGGAGCAACCTTGAGTTTGTTTCTGGTGCTTTTTATCCTAGTGTCACATCAGTTTGGTTTGCAGTAAGCTGGTGGTCACAGTCTCCTTGGGCGCCATGGAAGAGATCGGACCACCTGTACTCGCAGCACACATCATCCAGTGCCTATTGATAGCGTTCTGGTACCTGTGTATGTTCGCTGCTGCCGTCACAGCCCTAGATATACCGTTCCCACGCCAGTTTAAGGAGGCTGTTCGTCTCTCTGCAGCGCGAGGGAAAACATGGAATGGCAAACCATCTGCTCTCGGCTGGCTCAAGGTACTTCTGGAAGCTTCGTTGCGGCTCTGTGCGTAGCGTAGTTGTGTGATATAATGCTTTCTGCCGCATTTGGAAGCAACATGTGGAACCCAGTTGCAGTTTACTGTTCCCAAACGTCAGTTCATATCCTGTATTTCATTTGGTGATGTTCAGTCCTGTTTATGCCACTTAGAGTCATGGCAAGAAAAGCATACAGCGTATGAGAGGCGGTCAAACATCACAGCATGCAGTATGCGTCCACATGGAAGCACCGTGCTGTGTATAGAATTGCAAAAATGGTGTGTATGATGTTATATTCCATATTATTCCTTGTCTTGTTTTCCCTGCATGTTCAAACGTTTTAGTGTTCTTGAAGGCGAGTATCCCAGGGATACATGTACATGCAGCGTTTCCCAACAAGTGTACACGCTACACATAGTTTTCAGCGAGTTTCGAGATGGAAACGGTGTGCCGTTCGAATGAAGAGCTTAGTTTTCACCCATGTTTCATGGTGCTGTTCAGACCTGGTGAGGTTGTAAGTTTACAGCTAACTGGTGAGCTTTTTTGTTTGCAACAATCACAGCATGTAACACGGATGCCCCACATGCAGGACGTCTCCGTGCCACACATATGGTTCTGGCACTTCTACCTCGTTGGTTTGATCTGCAATGCCGCAACTCTCTGCCTGACTGCGGTCCCACTGGTGTGCCAGGCATTCAGCCCCACCCTGTATGCAAGAATAGCCCCCTCTGGCCACAACTACCCCTTTGTCCACAACCACAACGAAGAGTCTCTCTCCGCCGTCACGTATGTGACCATCGTGAGCTTGCTGGTGATGTGCATGCTACAGACTCATCTGCTCAGGAGGTTTCTTGAAACGGTGTTTGTGATGAGGTGCGTCACTCTCCCCTCTGCACAGCTGTTCTTCATCCTTCAAAAGCGTCAAACTCAGTGGAATTTGTTTACAAGCCGGAAAAACAGGATTCGAATACGTACTGACCAAGAGTCCATGTACGAAGACACAACATGCGTTCTATTCTCTCTTCTATTGCAGGATTTCAGGTGCCCTGCAGCATCAATAATAACATAGTCTTGCCTACCTCTACACAAGCGCAAGAACGCTAACACAGGCGCTCATACAAACCGCAAAGGCAGGCATTATGCATGACAGTACTCACACAGTATGAAATGTCATACTGCTTTCATGAAAGCAGGCACCCCACATCATCAATGACACACATGCTCGCCTACATCTACCAACCGCAAGCGATACTACAGTAGTGCTTGATGGTGCTGTTGTGCCCTTTGAGTGATGTGGTGGTTCTTTTGTGTTAGTTGCTTTGGCTATTCGGGTTCATGCATAGTTACTACCTTTCCGGTTTGTATTAGCTACTGTAGTACTAATGCAGGTACCCCGCATCATCAAGAATGCACATAATCGCCTACCTCTATGGCCTGGCATACTATGCAGTGCTCTCGGTCACCTTTGTCGCCCCCACCACCCTGCGCACTGCACTGTCATTAATATTCCGCCCTTCTACCCTCCCACCCAACTCCCAAACCTCCACAGGGTGTCTGCTAGACGGGTTTCCATGCAATGACTCTGGCAGCATGAGTGATGGTGATCTGGGGGATCTGGGAGTGGCTGGTCAGGTTGGTGCTGCAAGTTTGGGTGGCATGATTGGATCCCAATTGTTTGGTGGGATCTCTGACGTTTTGCCACTGGATCTAGATCTGGACAGGGAGTTGGTGTTGGACCCTGCTTCTGCTGTTGCAATGGTGGTGGGGGTGATTGAGAATGTGTTGGGGGTGGTGCTGACCGACAAGTTCATAGTTCTGGTGCGCTCCCACTCGCTGCTTTCTTCGTTTTGGAAGGTATGCTTTTGTTGGGTTGGCGCGGGTGCTTTCAGGCGTGTGGGGCTGTTAGGGGTCGTTATGCAGGGGCGATTTGGTCATCTTTCTGTGCAGTGGTAAAGGAATTGGTTTTGGTCATGTCAACATAGCAATTTGATTTGCGGGTATCACGACGTACTTGGTTTGAGCTTAGGCCTCAGTGCCACAGGGGCGAAACATTTGTATGGAAGGGGAAACAGCCGTACTCCCAAGCAGCAACTTTCAGTATTAAATGCTGCCTTTACTGATTGATAGCACGCATGCAGGGGGGGTGTGTGGTGGCTTTGGGGCAACTTATCCAGCACGACACCCACCGCCGTCTCGCGGCGTTGTCGAGTGCGCCCCTTATGCCACCTTTATTACCCACATGCATGACATCATAATTCATGCATGCACTGTGTGTGTAACATATCCATTGATGTTGTTTTACGTACGTGAGAGTGTGGATTAACATGCATGCTCCCTCTGGGCATGCTCGGTTTCAAGACACCTGCGAAAATGTTTTTTATTTAAGTTGAACACCACAAGAGTAACAAAGGGAACTGAATCAGGGGACGCAATCATTCACAGCGCTGCAGGGTGTGTTGCGCCTACCCCCATTGACCGATCCCCCATCTCTTCCCCCCCCAACGCACCCCCCATTCGCTCCCGCGTTCTCGCAACCCGAGATAGCGACACCTTCTTGGTGGCAGATTGCGTCTCCCCAGTTACAGCTTCTCATGATACGCCCCCGCCAGAAGCTAAAAGCTTTGACAGCCTTCTAATCTCACCTGGCGTGTCACGAGCGGCGTCTCGAGCGTCCTCTTTGGGGGCTGTGCGAGACTTCGAGTACAAGCTTCCCACTGGAGGAATGTTTTCGTTGGTCTCATGCCCTCATTATCTCGGAGAGGTGGTTATTTACGCAGGGTTTCTGGTGATGATGGCTGGCAGGGGGCTGTCGCCGGTTGTGTTCCTGTGGGTGGTGCGTAAGCTTACCAAATATGACATGACTGTTGTTTACCTATGACGTGATTCAGTTCCCAAGCTTGCGCAGACTGCACCTATGCGCTTCAACATGGCTGTTGTTGTGCATGTTGTGCGTGCACCTCACGTTGCAATGCGTTGTGGGCCACAACTTACAGAAATGTACAGCAAAGTACCGCCCATGAGATGACTCAGTTCCTAACGCATGGTGCACGTCGTTCACATTTGTGTGGTGTTGTGCCTGCCAGGTCTCATAGTACAGTTTGCCACATGCATGTGGCCTCCTCCCTGTGCATGACCGTGTTAACGTTTTATGACTGTGAGCAAGATGTTTGTGTGGTGGATTTCTTAAGCAGCTGATCAGGCCTGATTCCCACAGTTTGAAGTGCGTTGTTTCTGGCATTGGTTGCACTCATTCGTTGTGTGCGTGCCTTGAGCTGCTTGTTGGCTTCTTGCAGGTGATGAATCTATCAATCGCTGCCCAAGACACACATTCATGGTACGAAAGCAAGTTCAGGGAGTACCCCCGCAATCGAAGAGCTCTTTTTCCTATCTTTTGGTAGCACTTCAAGGCACATCGGGTCGCGAAGTTGAATTAGTCAGACACGTCTGAATGGAGCCGGCAGCAGGAACAAACGGGCAGTAGTACAACCTGCAGAATGTACCCGGATGATCCAGTCTTTCTTTTGAAGTTGAATCCCGCCTGCTGTCTTCTTTTTGGTGAAGCATCGAGTTCATATTCTTTTCCTGCACGACACATTCGAGAATTTCATTGGGGTTGCCTTCATGTAAGCAAAGGCATCTGTGCACACATTCTTTCTTGTCACAGCTCGTATTCTTTCGTTGCGCCTGGATCGACCTGCCTACCAGTGATTGATGCTCTGCATCTCTCTGTTGTTGGCAAATGCTACAATGTGTGCACTTTTCGCGTACATGTGTCCGATCAATATCGATGTGATTTGAATTCCTCTGACTGTGATACCACTCGTCTTTGATGATCAACCCTGGCTGTCTATTTCACGACTTGCGGGATGGTGATGTAGAATTTGAGAGAAGTCAAGGATTCTTGTTCTGTTTTTGACGTTTCTGGCTGTTTGGGTTGTTGCCTATTTCTGCCTTTCCGGTTTGTAACAACAGGTAGCATGTTTTTACATGAGGTTTTGGTTACAGTTGCATGCAGGGAGCACCAGCCATAGATTGTGTGTTGATGCTAGCGCGATAGTGTTGCCGAGACATACTCAGCACAAGGGCTACACCAGAGTGTCTGGCTGCGCTGTTGACAGCCGAAACTTTACTACCTCAGAAACTGCACTTGTGCTGTGCACATGCCTGAGCTGCACCCCACTATAAACTACCTGGGCCTATGAACTCTGCGTGTCCACGTGCTGCCTCCTGTGGTAGTGTTTGATACACTGTATTAGTTCGTTGAAGTACACACCACAGGAAGGTGTAACAAGGGTTCCACCATCGATATAATGTTACAGGAAGCAATTGTGACATGGTGCAACAGCATCCGTACTGGCCAGCATCCCAGCACGCCTCAGAGCCCTTCAAAACAGCTTGTTTGCTCACTTCGTGCTCAGGCCGCGGCCTTCTCAAGCCAGCCTCTCCTCAAGCCAGAGTTCAGGGCAACAGCGTACACAAAACCATCTCTTGGTCAGGGTAGCCACACAGCTCTGAGGCCTTCTCAACAGTATCTTCTAGCAGGCCTCGTAGTACTGGACGCAGTCAACAGGATATCCCTTAAAGGCGCAGTATTGTGCTGAGTCCCACTGGCGCCTTGGCGTCACGCTGCTCCTTCAGCACGCCCACCAGCTGTATGGCTTCGGAAGTCTGGTCCTCAGCGGCGTGCACCAGCTGCGTGAGCGCCTGGATGTGCTTGTCTTTGTGTTCAAGCTGCACACCAAGTATTTCTGTAGTACAGCAAGACATGACTCTGCACGTACTCTGCACACTAAATTCGTTCCTCCACGTCAATGAAAGCAACATCAATGTTGGAGTTGAGGTTGCCGATGAACAAAACTATGAAAGGGGCGATTCGAGAAATTTGCACCATTCCCCTGAAGTGAATATAATGTTAGCCCAGCATCAATGCCCATTCATTCCAACATAGGAGCAATATCATGAACCCATATAGAACCAGAACCTCCTCCAGAGGCCTGCATGTAAATCAATCAAGGAGCACACAGCAGTTCAAAGTTTCTTTATCGGAAATATGTATGAGTTAGTTTTACCCTGACGTGCGCCATAGACAATGGCCGCAAGGACATGTTTCAACACATCTTGGCCTGTGCATTCAAGACCACCAGACTCGAATGCGCGACTTAATTTCTTCGTGCATTTTCTGTTTGAAATTGTTCTTCTTGCCCACTCTTATTGGCGTGTATTATTGGCTTGTAAAAGACTGAACACCACGACCTGATAACGAACAGGACTGTGCTGGTGCAAAGTAACACAAACTTGTGCGACTGTGCCATACTCGCTGTGAGCTTCGGCATCGAGCTACATGGCGGACAAATGCAAGATAGTGCCATTTACTCTAAGGGGTAAACCAGAAGCAAAATCTAAGCTTACCACCCCGCAGCAGCTTGCGGAGAAGCATGTTTTTGACGCACGGAGGCAGAATCAAGCCCAGGATGTTAAAACCCAGAAACGCCAGATGGAGGCATTGCAGGTCAGGCCCAAAGACATAGTCAGGAGTCAGGTCATAACCAGGAAGGACTTTGCCCTCAGTGGAACGCACATGCTCTGCCATTGCATACAGGCTCTTTTCCGCATCTTTCTGGGTGTCGCAGGCAGCTTTAGCAGCCGCACATGCTGCTTTTTCAGCTGATATCATCCTCCAAGTGCCCTTCTCTCTCACATGAGCCGCCTCACGTTCTGCCACAGAAAGCTGGTGCTGTAGGACGTGTATTTGCTTGTGTAGGTCTAGCACCTCTCTCTTGTGGCACCGCACCTGCATACATTCTGTGCACTCGTACATTGTCTGGTGATTGAATGTGCAGACAAGAAGTATCTAATTGGAAACAAGTTCGATAACCAAAATATGTTGGTGTAGTTCTTTGAACGTTTGAGTGACACTGATAGCGTTCTTGGAACGATTTGCTTTGCCCTGCATTGGGCCAAACAGCACTCTGGAGCGTGTAATGCAAGCTCCCTAAAATAAACACTGCACACACACAAGGCCGCATGTTCTGATCTTGCTGATGCTTCCACACATGCTCCGCATCATAAAACTATGAACTCCAACCTATGTCTACACTATGCACATGCATGCTGTACAGTTACATGCAGTGGATGCGAGAGAAGAGCACCTCACTTGCCCGCAACGCTGCAGACGACCCGACCACGGTGCCAGAGATGCCCGCGGCAGCAAGATCTGACTGTGCATCCTCAAGGCGCCTCTCCAGTTCCTTCACGCGAGCCACAGAGCGCTGCAGAGCCACTGTGGACTCGGCCACCTGGGCCTCTGCTTCCGCAGCTCGCTTCCTCAGCGCTGCCTTGTGCCTGGCTTTGTCACGGGAGCATGCGCCAAGGGCCGTTGAAAGCCGCTGCACCTACAGGTTGCACTGTGTGGCGTGAGACTGAGGCACGTTCTTCAGTTAAGAGTGATTTGTTATATCATATATGTTTTGAGGGTTTTCTTATAGAGATTCTGACATGACCTGGTGATGGTACTTTTCTGACATTCGCATCAAGTGGTAGTTCTTGAGGAACTTTCTGTGGTCTGGACGTTCGGGTCTTGCTCATTTACTGCCATTTTGGCTTGTCACAGCAGATGTTCTGAGCCTGCTGAAGCACCTGCATACAGCATATTAGGTGGCCTTCTTTTCCAGGTTGTGACCGCTCTGTGGCAGTGTCAAAATATCAAGGTGTAGCAACTGTTGGAATCGTGGAAGCCTTGAAAACGTGCAAGCTTCCAAAACACTTCGCATATACAGTGGTGCCTTGGAACACAAGTACTTTGCCCTGTGCCTACGATCACTCCTGAAAGGAGCACACGTATCCTGTCTTCTTGAATCTTGTCGCAGGAGCGCTCCTCATGGGAAGTATGTGTACCTCAATCCTGATGGAAGCGGGCTGATGTTCAAACCAAAACTTCATGGTATTGCCACTAGAGGTATGATGCTAAATTGAGGCTTGACTGGGATAAAAGAGAACATGTACTCCACCATGACACTTCCAAATCCAAAGGTAAAGATTTGGGTCACTGGCACGCGTGATTGAGCTCACCTGGGCGTGAAGCTCTACGCTTGCTCCAGACCTGGACGTGGTGGCGCTGCGAGAGCGCTGGTTGAAGCCTTCACACATGTCATCAAAAGTTGCCATGCTGTCTGCACCCATTCAAGCTGTCTTGTAAACAGCTGTTTGGACGGATTGCAGTACGCATTCCTTAGAGACTGCCATTGGCACCAAGATCTAGATCATTGGCATGAAGCTTTTCACCATTGAATGAATACTTTTGAGGAATATAGCAAGGGTACTATGGAACATTGACATTACAATGCGCGTTCCGACGCCCTTGTCGATGTATTCACTATTAGAACATGCACTTCTAAACAATAATGCTTGACGAATAGCAGTCAGAAGCTGAGGATGATGTGATGGTTGTGCGGTTTTAAGCAGCTGCTGTGTTATTGCTTTTGCCTCGTATGCAGAAATGGAACAGATCAAGTGAGTGCACATAGTAAACCAAACAGGTAACAAGTGTGCAAAGAAGTTATGGAACTATCAATACAGCTAACAGTGTTGCAGGTGTACTGGTTTACATTGCATCAAGTTGAAGGTGGTTCGAACATGTTCAAGAGGCGACACAAACCTGAAATTGGCGATCGGGCAGTATGAGAACTTTGGGGACGGCGGAGGCCTGCAAAAGATCTGCGTCCCTGCCTCTGTGCCACGGCTAAGCGCCCCCGCATCTCCTGTAACTCTGCTTGCAGTTCAGTGACTTTGGATTGCAGGTTTTGTGCGGTTGCATGATGCTGCGCACCTACAGGAAATTTCCAAGGCGTTGTGTTCGCTATTCTGTTGCAAGACGAACCATCACCCGGCTTTAAAGAAAACAGAGTTAGTGGCTGACGAGTTCTTCCACCAGTTTGAACCGCAACGGCTGTGGGCAGGGAGCACTGAGGGGGAAAAGTGCATATGTACAGGTCTGTTTCATGTACATACGCTACACTCACATACAGGTGTGAGTTATAAGCAGCATGCAGGAAACGCCTTGTTGCTGTGCTGTCATGGTACTCTCCTCACCATGGTACTCTCTTGACATGCCATACAGGCAGGAAATAGGAAAGAACCCAAACCAGAAACAACTAACACAAAAAGCAACCACTACCATTTATCCTCAACAAACCAAGGGATGTGCAGGGTATAGCCCTCCACCAGACTGAATCTTATGGACGAAATTAGCTTTATCATCATGTAAGATTATGGATAAGTTCGAACCTGAAGCCACACTGCTCACTAGCTGCGTTTGAAGCTCGTCAGCATAGTTCTGCAGAAACATAGCTACTCTTGCAACGGCCAACACTACTTGGCTCTGCGTAGCGATTCCTGGCCCTCCATCCTGTGCAGGCGAGCCCACTATTTCTCCTGCTTGCCCTCCAATTACTACCAGAGCGTTGTCGCCATTGACAGCTGACAGCTGGTTATTTCCTGCTCTTGTAACCAACCCTTGGCTGCCTTGCTTTTCACAGCATTTGGGGGTTCGCATGACGTCTATCTGATCCGTGAGATATGTATCCCGTTGTGCTACTCCTGGGCTTGCATCGGATTTTATCACAGATGCATGTACACTTCGCAGCACTTGGAGCTTATGAAGCAAGGTTCCCAGCAGATTCTGCCATGATCCATTTCCCAGAATCGCTGGCATACCATCCCAGTCGACATCCACATCGACATCCTGTCTGGTGCTCTTAGAAGGCTCATGATCAAGCTGATTTTGATCTTCGTGACACTTCCCCCCTCCAACTGACGTGTGCGTTGATGTAGCACCGTCAGCACCTCCAATGTCAGGAAAACCTGATGTTCCATTGACCCCAGTGTAGTTGGAGCTAGAGTGTACAGGCTGCAAGCATGTGAATGTTTGCTGGTCAGCGAGCTTGAGCAACAACTGCCCGTTCTCGCATGCGAGGCGATCATTCATCGCACTCAAGCAGTGCACTGCAGTGGACACCTTTGCCACAGGCACTGATCCTGCCCCCCCAACTACCCCGCCACTTGACCCACCATTACTGCTGCGAGCATGCCCAAAACTGCTTGAATCACGATATCTGGCACTTGACAGGCCTGTATCACCACTTATTGGGGCCGTACAGTTATGATCTCGAACAGCGCCTGGCGTTGATCGCCAGGAAGTAGCTGCTCCAGGTTGCTTGAACGGCGCAATGGAAGGTGATCTGGCCATTAACATTGCAGCAATCGCTGAAGTGAGATGTGAAAAGTATGCTGTGGTACTCAGTGCGGTGTCTGCAGCCTCTGTGAGTTGTTTAGGGACTCCCTGACGGTGCTTGGGAGGAGCTGAGTCTGTGGTATCAGCTTCGGCTGCCCTTCGGTCGTTTATTGGAAGGACAGGACATTCAGGAGCTGATGTAAGCTGATACAGGACAGCTTCAAGCTGCCTCAGGGTGTCCGATGATACGATGGTACTGGTGACTGAGCAGCTATGGTGTGTATTTGGACATGTCGCTTGTGGAAATGAGCTGTCCTCTGCATCGGTGATGGTTGAGGCCTCGTCTGCGCTTGCCTGCTGTGTCAACTTGCTGTTGACACACATCTGCAAACGTTCATGTAATCTTGCTGCCTTGAAAAGCAGCAAGATGGAGTAAGTACCTGTTGTCAGAGCATGTATGGTGACGCAACCGCTGCAATTTTACTTTCTGTGGCAACATCCGGAGGGCAAGGGGCCCAGACCACATGCACACCCTCAAGGACAAATCACATGCATAACGAGGCAAGTTAGAGACACTACACGGGCTTAACCACTGACATAGCAACACAGAAGATGTAGAAAGGTCGGCAAGGATTCTCGTAAAAGGCATGACGCCTGCATCCTGTAATTGTTATTCGTACGAACGCAATATCCTGCTTATGTCTCATCACATAGTCACTGCTTACTGGGAAACACTTGTGTGCGGTGGTGCTTTGATTCTACTCGAATGAATGCATTTGTAGTTTCTGGATTCTGAGTCTTGCTATTGGGGTTATTAGTTCATGTGTGTTTCTCTGCGCCGTGCCATTGCACTACGAGTGCTGCAGCTGAAATCGCCTTACAGATAGTGAAACACAATTGACATATACCATGGGTTGGCCTCACCGTGTAAGCCGAATGCTGATGCTTGCAAGATTAAGCAGGGCTAAACACTCGACATGTCCATCTGTAGATATTGGTTGTCCTTGTATCTCTACATAAGAGCGTACCAACACAAATTCCTGGGCAACATGAAAATGAGAATCACAGCATGACCCGCAGTATGGTCAAGCACAATTTGTTTCCTGTTGGTGACCAGACGCCGAAAACTGAGCAGGAAACAGTCGTATGTCAAACAATAACAACGCTCTCTCTGGTGGCCCCTGTAGCACCACGTGCTCAAGTTGCAGTGTGCTAAATGATCAGGGTCTGAGACAGAAATAGAAGAGTATAAGCAGAGACTAACTGCAAGGAAAGTTATAAAGAAGGTTTGGAACACACCTGGAGAATGCCTGAGATGTCATTCTCGTCTGTTTGGCAGGAGCAGTTGCACCGCTCCTTAAAGCTCACTCCACTGGTGTCATTTCCAACAACCAGCTGACACTTTGGCATGTCTTCTGAAATTTGGCACGCAGCATCGAAAGTTGTGAAGGTACAATTCTGTGCAATGCCATTGCTTGCTGCTATTCTCACGGTGTCAAGTATCTGGGTCTCCTCTCTGCATTCCTTCGTCGACACATCTGATTCCTTGGCATCCAACTCTCCAGATGTGTCCGCATTGATTAATTTATTGGCTTGAATACTATCCGCAAGTTCTGGTGTGGGCTGTTCTGATAGTGAATCTAGATACTGTTCCTGCTCGGGCCTGTCTTGGGTGCTCGAGACATTCAGGTGTGTGGCAGAACATCCTGCAGGTCTCGCCTCAAGCGATGCAGTGTGAAAAGTACTACTGTGTCCTTCGAATACTTCTGGAGTGACCTGAGCGCTGCTGTTGATCATGTTGGTGCAGGCTGCAGGCTTGCTGTTGGATTCGAATGAAAACCGCTTCTTCAATGATCTAAGCTCATCTCGAAGCGTCTGGATGGTCTGCATCAAGTTGAAACTAGACATACTAGATCACAATGGACGTTGCATTCACGGAAGAGCAGTGCAATAAGAAAAGAGGCTGACAGGTGGTGTTCATGCAGCAACCACTGTGCAGAAGGTGCAGTAGGCAGTGGAAGTGGGCAGTACCTGGTTGGCTTGCTTACAATCAATATCTAGCTGGTCACGGCTCTTGAAGCGAGCTTGGTACTGGCTCAGCTTTCGTTGCTGTGCCTGTACCCTTGCCTGTGTTGCTTGTAACTCCTTTGATTCGCGACGCATCTGTAATTCAACTTGGCGGAGCTGATTTTGAAAGCCGGTCATATCTTCCTGTTTCTCTGATAGCTGCAAATGTTACCAGCTGGTCCTTCTCACATCTGCGAGGATCGATGTGGAGCATCACAGATATGGAAGGGTCAGCAGGGCACGCTGCCAGATGCATTTGTTGTGCAGTTCACATCAGGCCTGAATATCTGCAAGGTACGCACGCCTGACCTGTTTATTCAGCTCTCCTATCTTCTTGTCAGCTTCTTTGCACTGGGTATCCGATTCACGAGCTGCCTGTTGGGCTTTTTTCTGACCCATCCTCGCCTCCGCACACTCAGCCTCGGCACGATGAGCAATTCTACGGAGTTCAAACAGCGGAGACTCGGTATCACAGTCTGCTGAATCATGATTTCCACTTGTTGTCTGGAACGCATGTGCTTCAGTTTGGCAAGCAATGCTGAGGTATGGGAGCCTATGGTAAGCAGCAGGATAGCTACAGTCACTAAATAAGGGTTGTATGCTTGTACATAGCTCTTGGCAAGTTGAATGTCTGGGGGCTTCACCCCACGCAGAGTCACATCTCTCTCTGGTCACGCAGGGGCGGCCACAACCGTCAAAAGAGCTTGAATGAGGGCAAGAAAAGTTATGGCGAGCCGTTGCGCCTGGAGGACAAACTCCAGGAACATCATCCCTCGCTTGGGGCGATTGCCTACACTGACAAACAGACAATGTCTGGACACATCAGGCAGCACACTGCAAGCACTTCGAGATATTATTACCTCTTTTTACTGCAGGCTGAGCCATCTGTGCGATGGGACAGTGGTCCTGCACCGGAAGTACATGTTTCCGGCGGGTCGTGCACAGCTTTCTGTAAACGTTTTCTAGTCCCGGCCAGCCCAGTACGCTTAACAAGCTCTGAAAACTTCACTTGCGAACTCGAGACGATCGACCTTCCCTCCATCATGCACACTTGTTGTCAGCTGGCCATACCCAGTCACTAACAGAACTACACCCATCGTTTACCCAGACAGGTATCATTACGCTCTAGCCCTTCTAGTTAATGCTTACACGAGATGGAACAGGGCTCGTTAGCCAGCATACATGCAGCAAGAGGGCCGGCCCGGGCCCTCCTTACATATGCCTAGGTTCATGCATGCGTTCTGCACACCCTAGGAGCTCCTAGGAGGGTACCCTCCTGACTGGCCTCCTGATTCGCACGGTTGTTGCGGGGTGATGTTCACATTTACAATTGGCTATATATGGCACATCTTGACATTACAGGTGTGGCCTTTGTGCTTTGATTGTGTCTTCAAGAATGTACATTAACTTCAGTTGGGGTATATGTTGGATTGGTGTGTTTTTTCTGTCGGTGTGCAGTTGGATGGCACTAGTGTCCCCGGGCGTCCTGTGTATTGCAATGCCAGTAAAGTTGGAATTTTCTGATTTCCGGCCGAAGAAACAGAACCGAAGTAAAATATCCGCTTCGCCGGACAATTTTGTATGTTGCCGGAACATATTGGCCCTGGAGGCCAACAGCCTGCAGGCCATGAGGTGTAGGTGCTGTGCGGGTGTGCGTGCGGTGTGCCATGATGTTTCCGTTGAATGCGGTTGGCGCGCGTGTGTCATGCGATCTGCTCAGGCTAGCACTAGGGA